>CAUYQG010103196.1:0-24616 GCA_963574415.1 Tarsius wallacei
GGGATGGGATTAATGGTGGTGGGTATCTATCTGGGGATGGGGAGACACCTCTTATCAACAAGGGTACCTGAACGAAACATTTTTGTATGCCTAACCCCTAACTGTACCCCACAATAACATAATAAAATAAAAAAATAAAAAAAAAAAAGATGGAGAGAGTGTCTATGGTAGGGGACTGGGGATGGATAGGAAAGCTTGTTTGCAGTTTTTAGGTGGCCAGGGAAGTGCTCTTATGGGATGAAATTTGATTTAAGACTTGAAGAAGGCAAAGAAATAAGCCATATAATTTAAATTGCTTTTGTTAAATAATCATTGTAGCAATTGTTGAAATTTATCAAGGATGTGCCTGAGACAATTCTAAGCATTTTGTGCCTGTTTTTTAATCCTCAGACCACCTATTTGAGTTAGGTACTTTTACTCTTCCCATTTCCCAGATGAGGAATTGGAACACAAATAGGATCGGCAACTTGCTTGTGGTCTCTAAATTAGTAAACAAAAGAGCTTAAATTTAGCAGTCAGATTCTGGAGTCTTGCTTTCAAGTGCTGCTGCTGCTTTTTGAATAACATATTGATTAAAAAAATCAAATAAACCTACGACTCTAGAAACAGGAATGATAATTGTAACAAATTATCCATCCAGAGATGTAAATAATGATGCATTTTAATGAATATCCTGCTTAGATACCTCTTTATGTCTTTTAGGGCATAAAAATAATTGTGCATATTTCACCTCAGTAAAACAGTGCTATATATACTGTTTGCCTTTCCACTCAAAAATATGTCATGGATATATTCCCAAGTCAATAAATATAGATGTGTGCCATTATTTTTATTGGATTTCTAATATTTCATCTTATGGATCCACTGATATTTAGTAAGGCAACTTTTAAATTATTGAACAGTTTAAGTCTTTTATAATATTTAAATTATGGAAATCAGTCTGTACTCATATCTACCGCCACTCTCCCTCTAGACATTCCTAATAGCTAATGTGGTTTACTGGAAGATCAATATGGCTCTTCAGCAGTTAGTGCCCATTGTAAAGATGACTAGAATGAAAAGACATAGCTATCAAAGACTCCTACAGGAATAGAAGCAACTTATGACTTCCATAACCAGTGGTTTAGGGATTTGTTCATTCGGGAAATAGAAGTAGACTTTTCCTTAATCTTCCACTTATAGACTATTGATTCTAGTTATAAGGTTTGCCCGGTCAATTGATGGTAGGATATTAAAACTGAATTAAACATCACCTTCTCAGAAAGCAGTCCAGGCTATCTCTATTATTGTAAGTGCCTTGTCTCTGTGTTTCTGTAGCTCCCTATTCTTAATCCAGATTCCCACATTTATCATACTTTATTTACTGATTCATTTGTCTGTTTTCCCCACTAGATGATGAGATCATTAAACAAAAAGTATGTTTTCTTAACTTCTGTGTCTCCAGAGCAAATGTCACTTATTACTGTTATCTAATGTGCCCCTTTTAGAAGAGAAAGAAAGACTTCAGAGAAGATGAAGAGCTGCTTAGTGAACAGAGAAGGACAATGGGTTGAAATTGAAGGATGAGAAAAGAATAAAAATCGAAGAGAGGAAAGAAAAAAAGCTGGAAGGCAAAATGTGTGACCAAATACTTTGATATTGCCAAATGAACAATATTGCTTCAGTTAAGTGTATTATTATAATTTGAGAATAATAAAATATGTATGCCAAGAATATTAAATCAATTTACTCAATGATAAACAATATTTTAAAAAAATCTACGTACATTGCTAGAGTCTGTAGAAGGGCTGTTGTCTCCAGCGTGAAAAGCTTCTATTCAATTTCATGTTATGATGGTTATATTTGACTCATTTAAAGTATTTACTGTGCATGACACTGAAGTAGGTAATGGGCATTGGATATAAATAATTTGAACTCCACTGTAAAGGGGTACACAGTGGAAAAGGACATCCAGAGTGTGGTGTAAGTACAATTATGGAAACATGTTTATTATGCAGGCCTGTATACTGTGCACAAATCTTGGAGAAGGAACTTCTTCAGGAGTTGAACAGTGATATTAAACGTATGTGGAAAGAATGAAAGGTAGGTAAGCCTGAAGGGGTAAGTAGATGGCAGATCATGGAAAACTTATGTACCAAGCTTGACCTTAATCCTATAATTGATAAGTCAGTGAAGATATGACTCTAAATTGCTTAGAACCCTGTAGGCTGACTAGAGATTGAAACATATAGGAGAGACAAAGAAAAAATAGCCACAAAGTGGCTCTGGGGGCAAGATAATCTTTTTAAAAAATATTAATTGTAATTTTATTTTATTTTTTAATTTTAAAAATATTATTATAGAGATGTGGGGTGCAAGTGAGGATAACTGCATAAGTAGGATGCATGCAAGTGAAGTTTGGGCTTCTAACTGGCCATCTCTCTCCCTGTGGACCAGGTATCCTTTGTGTTGTCACGTGCCTCCCATTCTCCTCCTTCCCTTCCTCCCCTAGCAAAAGAAGACAATCTCTCCCTTATGCTAATGTGACTACCATTCAGGACCCACTTATGAGTGAGAACAAGGAGTATTCAGTTCTTTGTTTCTGTGATAGTTCACTTATTATTATGGTCTCCAACTGCATCCAAGTTGCTGTGAAGGCCATGATTTTGTTCTTCTTTATGGCTGCATGATAGTCCATTGTGTATAGTACCATATTTTCTTTATCCAGTTCACTTTCGATGAGCAGTAGGTTTGGGTCCATGTTTTTGCTATTGTGAGTAGTGTGGCAATAAACGTGGATGTGCAAGTGTCTTTTTTGTAGAATGATATATGTTCCTCCAGGTATACTCCCAGGAGAGGGATTGCTGGATCATATGGAAGGTCAGTTTTTAGCTCTTTTAGGAATTGCCATTCTGCTTTCCATAGAAATTGAACTAGCTTGCACTTCCACCAACAGTATAGAATAGTTTCCTTTTTTTCACACCCACACCAGCATCTGTTGTTTTTGACTTCTTAATGATAGTCATCCTTACTGGAGTTAGGTGGTATCTCACTGTAGTTTTGATGTGCATTTCCCTGATAATTAGTGAGGCTGAGCTTTTTTTTCATGTGTCTTCTTTTGTATGTCTTCTTTTGAGAAATGTTTGTTCATGTCCTTTGCCCACTTTTTAATGGGGTTGTTTGTTTTTTTTCTTTCACTTTGAGCTCCTTGTGATCCTGGATGTTAGGCCTTTGTCAGATGCATAATTTGCAAATATTTTTTTCCCATTCTGTGGCTTGTCTCTTTACTTTCTTGATGGTTTCTTTCACTGTGCAAAAGCTTTTCAGTCTGATGAGGTCCCACTTGTCTATCTTAGCTTTTATGGTATTCGCTTTTGTGGACTTGGTCAATAATTTGTTGCCTACTCCAATGTAAATAAAGGTGTCTCCTATGTTTTTTTCTAGGATTCTTATAGTTTAGGTCATTGATCCATTTAGAGTTGATTTTTGTATAGGGCGATAGGTAGGAATCCAGTTTCATTTTTCTGCATGAGGTCAGCGACTTTTTCCAGCACTATTTGCTAAATTTGGTCTCCTTTCCCCAGTGCTTGTTATTGGTTGCTTTGTCAAAGGTGAGTTGGTTGAAAGTTTATGTTTTTGTTTCTGGAATCTTTGTCCTGGCTTATGTGCCTATTCCTGTACCAAATCAGGCTGTTTTGGTTACTGCAATGTGTAATAAAGTTTTAAGTCTGGAAATGTAATACCTTCTGTTTTGTTTCTTTTGCTGAGGATTGTTTTGGCTATTTGTGCTCATTGTTTCCATATGAATTTCTGTATTGTCATTTTTAGGTCTGAGAAAAATTGTGCTGGTAATTTGATGGGTATTGCATTGATTGCTTTGGGTAGGATGGACATCTTGACAATATTGGTTCTATCCATGAGCATGGGATGTTTCCCATTGTTTGTGCCATCCTTGATTTCTTTGAACAGATTTTTGTAGTTCTCATTGTAAGGTCTTTCACTCCTCAGGCTAGGTGGATGCCAAGGTTCTTCTTTTATGTGTGTGTGTGTCAGGGGGGTGGTGGTGGGTGAGTGTTATGAATGGGATTTTGCTTTTTATTTGGTTTTCTGCCTGCTTTTTGCTGATGTATAGAAATGTAACTCTCTTTTCCATGTCGATTTTGTAGCCCAAGACTTTACCAAAGTTGTTTATTTGTGTGAGGAGGCTTTTGACAGACTCCCTAGGGTGTTCAAGGTATAGAATCATATTGTCAGCAAAGAGGGGTAGCTTAACTTCTCTACCTATTTGAATACTACTGATTTCCTTCATTTGTCTGATTGCTCTGCCTAGGACTTCTGGCACTATTTGAACAGGAAGGGTGAGAGTGGGCATCCTTGTCTTGTTCTTATTTTTAGGGAAGATGCATCCAGCTTCTGCCCACTGAGCAAAATAGATGGCTCTTACTGTTTTGAGGAACGTTCCTTCTATGCCTAGGTGTTCAAAGGGTTTATCAAGAAAGGATGCTGGATTTTGTCTAATGCTTTTTCTGTATCTAATGATATAATCATGTGGTTCTTGGTTTTACATCTGTTAATGTGTTTAATTATGTTTATCATCTTGTAGATGTTGAACCAGCCCTGAGTCCCTGGAATGAAGCTCACCTGATCATGATGGATGATCTTTGAGATGTGTTGTTGGATCTGATTTGCTAGAATCTTGTTTAGAATTGTGTCTATGTTCATCAAAAAGATCGGCCTGTAATTTTCTCTCCTTGTTGGGTCTTTGCTAAGTTTGGGTATCAGTGAGTTGGGGAGAATTACATCATTCTTGATTGCCTGGAATACCTTTACTAAGATCGGTATCAGCTCCTCCTTGTATGTCTTGTAGAATTCAGCTGGGAAGCCTTCTGGTTTGGGACAAGAGGACCTTAAAGTAAAAAGAACAGAAGTGCCCAAACTTTGCATCTTTGGGATTCTTTGAATGAAGTCTAGAGATTTTAGCAGTCCCTTTGAAGCCAAGACTGGTTTAATAAGACAAGCTGGACCTTGGAGAAAGTTTTATGAAATCATCTATTTTTTAAAAATTTTTAGTTTTAAATATGTGGGTTACAATTCAGGGTTAGGTATACATATGTTCATTATACAGGTGCCCTTGTTGATGAGGTATGCCCTTCCTCCCCTGGAAGTTTTCTATTACTGCCAATCCCTTTCTTATAGTATTATGATAGTTGTTTAAAGTCTGCTTATGAATGAGAACATGTGATACTTGGTTCTTTGTTTCTGTGATAGATCACTCAGTAGTATAGCCTCTAAGTCCATCCAAGTTGTGGCAAAGTTAATAATTTTGTCCTTTTTTATGGCTGTGTAATACTCCATCATGTATATGTACCACATTTTAAAAAATCCAGTCCTCTTTTAATGGGCAGCACAGTTGGTTCCGTGTTTTTGCTATTGCAAATAATGCTGCAATAAACGTGTGTGCAGGTATCTTTTCATAGAATGATTTGAGTTTCTCTGGGTATATTCCCAGTAGGAGGATTATGGGGTTGTATGGGAGGTCGAGTTTTAGATCTTTTAGGAATTGCCACACTGCTTTCTATAGAGGCTGCACTTCTACACTGATGATGGGAGTGTAAACTAGTACAGCCTCTGTGGAAATCACCTACTCTTAGAGATGAGGGGCATAATCTAACTGCTTACAAGATTCCTCTATAAACAGACCAGGAAGTTGCCTCTTTTTACACAGGTTGCTCAGCTGCTCCTAAGACAGTAATCTCAGTGTGTGATCTTAGAATTTAGAAGTTCAAAAGGTTGAGCTAAAGTTCTGTTCATCCCAATGTTATATTCACTAGCCTTAGTTTTTTTCTTCCTGAATGCCACACATCATAACATGTTTTACTTTCCAGAATGAATACCTTCAGTTATTATAGTGTTCTACTATTTTACACATTCCTTCTGTCTTTCCTTATATTATCTTATTTATGACCTGCCTCTGATTGTGTCCTGTTTCGGTCACATGCCTTTTAAACTGTGCAATCCAGAATTGGAGTCCAAGATCAAAATTTTTACCATTGTTGATGTAAAAGTGATATATTCATCTACAACTCTCAGAGTCAAGAAGGAAAAATAAAATACCACTGCATTTGCATGTTGTATATAGACCTGAGGAGAGAGAAACCTTTCAGAGGCAATTTTCTGTACGATATTAACATTTATTCAATTTTGACCTTTGAGCATGGACAATGAGTGGCTGCTTTTATGTTTCCCTTCCCTAATGCTGATTTTCCAGGCATGAAGGTTGCCAGCAGGGGCTGGTAAATAACCCAGCCAAGATTTTCTGCCATTCCCTTCACTCTCCCTGACATCTCATGAAGCACTCTCTTGTTTGATCAATACTTTCTCACCTAGTAAGGAAGAAGCCTGCAGAGCTGTCCTCAGCAAGACTTCCCAGAGGCTCCAAATGAATATCGAGTGGCTCCCCACAAACTCACAAATCTGGTGAGAGATAGCACAAGCCACAAAGTTCTGAGATGCTTAAGGGCAAAAGGAAGAGAAGGATCTTATCCAGAATTTGGGTCAGCTTTCCATTAGGGCCACATTTTTTAACTGCATTGTGCTAGGACAAACCTCAAACTTTTAGGATGTAACTCAGAAGGCATTATTTGTACTTAATCATTTGTTGCTTTGTTAAACAAATTCATTTGACTTTTGTTTTTAGGTTTTTGTTTATTCATTAAATATATTTATTTCTTTAGCAATTACCATATGCCAAACTATGCCAGATTTTTGGAAGACAGTTATAAACATAAAAATATAGTTTCTTCCCTTATGAGATTTACATTGCATGCAAACACGTGTACACACATACTTACAGTGAGGGAAATTGATTAGGTATCAGTTGTGCTTAGTTCTTGGAAGGGAACAAAAAAGTGCAGACATAAAGCACATTCAAAGGTAATTTAGGTAGTATTGCCAGGGAATACTAAGTATAGGCTGAGAGATAAAAGAGGAGAGCTGTACAAAGAACAGTGTATTCGTTTGCTAAGGCTGACATAATAAAGTACCACAAACTAGGTGGCTTAGAAAAAATATAAATTTATTGTCTTACAGTTCTGGAGGCCAGAAGTCTAAAATCAAGATGTTAGCTGAATCATACTCCCTTTGAAGGCACTAGGAAAGAGTCAGGCATTGCTTGCCTTATAGTTAGCTATCTTCTTTCTATGTCTCTTCACATTGTCTTCCCTTTGTGTGTGTATGTCTCTGTGTCTAAATTTCCTTTTTAAAATTATTTTTATGTTTATTTTTTATAAAGCCACCAGTCATATTGGATTAGGGCCATCCTAATGACCCCATTTTAAACTCAACTCTCAAAAGGCTCTATTTTCAAATAAGATCACATTCTGAGATACTGAGGTAGGGACTTCAATGTATCTTTTTTGGGGGAAGGGCATAATTCAGATAATAACAAACAGGGAGGATAGTGTTTCAGGAAGAACACACGTTCAGGTTTTTGAGTTAGAATGGAGCTTGGGGCTGGTGACCTGAATAGAGATAGTAGGGGGCAGAGTAAGAAGACCATTCTGTCCAGAGTAAGGAGAGGCAGAACTCTTTGGCAACTACAGAAACATTGACATGAATAGTCATTCATTTTTGCTACTCACTACTGCTGCAATATCTTTTGGGAGACATACAGATAAAGATTGCTAAGATAGTTTTGTCTTTTTTGTCTCCGTCATTTATGGAGTGCTCTAGGGATGGACCCCCAACCAGTCATGGTAGTTGCCAACTTAGAAATTTTAATTTTTCTTGCAAGTTAAATTACCACTTTTATATCCCCTGGCTGGACTAAGAGCCACAGGAGCTATCCTGTGAATCATCTCCAAATAAAACTGTGAAAGACAGCAGGACACAAAGTTTGCACCATGTAAGAGTCAGATGCCAAGTGATTTCCTCCAGGGATCATACCACTATGCTGCTTGTTAGGTGTGCATCCAGAAGGCTGGGTATTTAGTGCAGAGGGAAAGGACACAGAAGAGGTGAAAATGAACATTGTGGGATTATGATCTCACTTAAACTAAATTGCTTTGGGCTTAGTATATTTAAGAAATTGAACTTTAGGCCATTTCTGTCATCAGTTTGGCCACTCTTATTCCTGCATTTACATTCATCTGTGTTTATCTTCTCGATGATCTTATTTCTATTTCTTTTACTGTGTCTTAATCTACTGTCAACTATAGAGGCTTATATTTCTTGTTTCATCTAACACTTAAGCCCTGGGACAAACCTTATCTCATTACAATGATCACATGATACTTATTTATTATTTTTTGAATTTCATGTAATTGTCCCTTTAATCCTTAGACAACCTTGCAAGGTAGGTAACTTAACTGCATTTTAAAGAGGGAATTGGAAATGCAGAGAACTTAAGTGATAAAAGGAACAGCAAAATTCCTAGCATTAGAAGCATGAACTGGAGCCATCTGCCTGGGTTCAATCCCAGCTCTGTCATTTACTGGTGGTATGACCATAAGCTAGCTATTTAATCTCTTTGAGTCTCAATCTGCTTATTCATAAAATGAGGGTGATAATAATACTTTCTCACAGAGCTTGCATAAGTATTAAGTGAGTAACTACATATAAAGGACTCAGCCCAGTGCCTGGTATGCAGTATCTGCCAGGTGATGGTTGTTTAAAACCAGGTGTGAATTTCAGTTGCAGCACTTACTAGCTTTGTGCACATGGGCAAGTACTTTAACCTTACTAAATCTATATCTTTAGTATTCTCACTACCAGCCATTCTATCAAAGCATTATTGTGATGATTAAAGGAGGCAATTCTTGTTGAGTACTTAGTACCTAATCTGGCCTAAATCGGTATTTCATGAGATAAAGTTGGAAAGGGAAATGTTGTGCTTGGTTTTGCATATGAGAATGAAGAGTTTGGATTTTATTTGAAATGCATTAGGCAAGCATTGGAGGGTTTTAACTACAGAAGTGATGCAAAAGGTTTTAAGTTTTAAAAATCACTTGGGCAACTGTGATTTAATGGAAAGATTGAGAAAGAGAGGTGAAATAGAACAGCCAGGAGGCTATGTCAGACCTCCAGTTGCTAAATGTGGTGCCTAGGACTAAGGAAGACAGGGAGACTCAGAGAAGTGATCTGATTTAAGATCTATTTTTTATTGTTATTTATTTTAAAAGTTTATATCACAGCTATGGGGTACATGTGAGGATTTGCTACTTAAGTAAATTGTGTGCAGGTGAGCTTTTTGTGTTTCTAGCAAGCACTGTCTCCTCCTGGTAGTAGACATGGCACCCAATATGAATCCCTTATTTGCCCTCCCTCTGTCTCCTCATTAGCAGTACCCAGTGTCAGTTTTTCCCACCTTTGTGCATGTGTGCTCAATGTTTAGGGCCCACTTATGAATGAGAACATGTGGCATTCATTTTTTTCTTTTTGTGACAGTTCGCTCAGAGTGACAGTCTCCAGCTGCATTTTAAATGTTGCTGCAAAGGATAGGATTTTGTTCTTTATAGCTGCATAGTATTCCCTCATGTATATGTACCACATTTTCTGTATCCAGTCCACTTTTGATGGGCATCTTGGTTGGTTTCACGTTTTTGCTATTGTGAATAGTGCTGTAATGGACATACATGAGCAGGATTTTTTTGGTAGAGTGATTTATGGTCCTTTGGGTATATTTCCAGATGTAGGATTGCTGGATTATATGGTAGCTCAATTTTTAATTTTCTGAGAAAATGTCACCCTGCTTTCCACAAGGGTTGAACTAGTTTTGAGTTTCATTCCTACCAGCAGTGTAGCAGTGCTCTCTTTTCTCCGCAGCCTTGCCAACACCTGTTGTTTTTTGATTTTTTAATGATATTCATCCTGACTGGTATGAGTTATTAGCTCATTATAGTTTTGATTTGCCTTTCTTTGATAATTAGTGAGGCTTAGCATTTTTCATGCTTATTGGATGCTTGAATGTCTTCCTTTGAAAAGTGTCTATTTATGTTTTTTGCCTACTTTTAAATTTATTTTTTCTGTGATTTCATTTGCATACCTTATAGATCCTGGATGTTAGGCCTTTGTCAGAAGCATAGTTTTTAAATATATTTTTCCCATTCTGTAGGTTGTTTCTTAACTCTCTTGATGATTTCTTTTCCTGTGCAAAAATTTTGTAGCTTGATATACTCTCAGCTGTCAATTTTAGTTGTTGCTACATTTGCTGTTGAGGATTTGGCCATGAATTCACTCCCTACTCCGATGTCCAGGAAGGTGTTCTCTAAGTTTTCTTCTAGTTTGAGGTTTCACATTTAAGTCCTTGATCCATTTTGAGTTGATTTTTGTATACGGAGTCAGGTAGGGGTCCAGCTTCATTCCTTTGCATGTGGTTAGCCAGTGTTCTAGTAGCATTTGCTAAATATGGTTTCCTTTCCTCAATGTTTGTTTTGTTGGCTTTGTTTGAAGATGAGCTGGTTAAAGGCCTGTGGTTTTATTTATGGAATTTTTTTCTCCTGTTCTTTTGGTGTATGTGTCTATTTTTGTGCCAGTACCATGCTGTCTTGGTTACTGTGTGAAGACTGGAAGTATGATGCCTCCAGCCTTGTTCTTTTTGCTGAGGATTGCTTTAGCTATTCAGGCTCTTTAGCTATTCAGGCTCTGTTAACTATTGAAGGTTGATGGTATTATTTACTGGGAAAGATAAGAAGGGTAGGGGTTTGGGGCGGTGATGTTATGGCTTGTGAATTTCTTTATTGTCTTTCTAGGTCTGTGAAAAATGATGTTGGTAATTTAGTAGGGATTGTGTTGAATGGACATTTTGATGTTATTGATTCTTTCAATCCAATAGCATGAGATTTTTCCATTTGTTTGTATTACTCTTAATTTTTTTTTTTTCTGAGTTGGAGTCTTACTCTGTCACCCAGATTGAAGTGCAGTGGCATGCTCCTGGCCACCGCAGCCTCAACCTGCTGGGTTCTGGCAAGCCTTCTGTCTCAGCCTTCCAAGTAGCTGGAACCATAGGCATGCACTACCATGTCCAGCTAATTTTTTATTTATTGTAGAGATGAGGTCTTCCCAAGTTGCCCGGGTGGGTTTCAAACCTGCAGGCTCAGGCAATCCACTCACCTTGGCCTCCCAAAGTGCTGGGGTTACAGGCTGAGCCACTGAGCCCGGCCTACTCTTGATTTCTTTGAGCAGTGTTTTATAGTTCTCATTGAAAATGTCTTTCATCTCTTTGGTTAGATGGATGCCTAGATTTTTCTTTTTGTGGCTATTGTGAATGAGATTGTGCTTTAATTTGGTTCTCAGCCTGCTTGTTGTTGGTACATAGAAATGTAACTGTTTTTTGTGCATTAATTTTGTATACTGAGCCTTTTTGCAATGGGTGAAATCATTTTTTCTGTGTTTAGAGCTTTCTAAATGTCTCCTGAGGGCTGGTCTGGATCAGGCACATTCTCTTCAAGATTGGCTGTTTGGGAAGAATTTTAATTTTCCTTCATTAATGAAGCTTATATTGATGAAGTAGAAAATTCTTGACTGGAATTGCTTTTCTTTAAAAATGTTAAAGTTGGGACCCCAGTCCCTTCTGACTTGTGGGGTTACTGCTGAGAAGGGTCTGCTGCAATTCTGATGGGTCTTCCTTGATAGGTGGTCAGTCTCTTCTCTCTAGCTAACTTTGTGGTGTTTTCTTTCATGCTCACCTTGCAGAGATAGATTATTATGTGCCTTGGAGATGGTCATCTCATATAATACCTCGCAAGAGTTCTGAATCTCCTGCATGTGCACAGCTGCCTCTTCAGCAAAATAGGGAACATTTTCTCGGATCACATCATGGAAGGCTTTCCAAGGTATTCTTGGCTTCCCCTTCTCTCTCAGGGATGACATTCAACCACTGATTTGGTCTTTTTACATAATTGCAAACCTCTCATAGACTTTGCTCATTCTTCCCAAGCTTTTTCTCCTTGTTTTTAATCAGTCTGGGTTAGTTCAACGGTGTGATCCTCAAGCTCTGAGATTCTTCCCTCTGCTTGATCAACTCCACTGTTGAGTTTTGCTATTGTGTTTTAAAATTCCAGAAAAAAAATTCTTCATTTCCAGGAGTTCAGATTGATCATTTCTTATAATGGTAAGCTCAGTTTTTACTTCCTACACATTTTTTTGTGACCTGGATGATCTGTGTGTCCATCTTCTCATAGATCTTGTTGAGTTTCTTTGCCAATCACAGTCTGAATTTATATCTGTCATTAGAGACAGGCTAGGTTTCATTGCTTGGGGCCTGGGAAACCCTCTTTTTAAGTGTCAACTCGTTAATACTTTGTGTTTTGCCAGTGTTTTTTTTTTTTTTTTTTTTTTTGCTGGTTCTTCCTCGTCTGTGAGGGTAGATTCTTCTCTTTTTATTTTATTTTTTTGTTGTTGGGGTGGCCATTTGTGAGACTTTTTGTGGTCCCACAGGATGCTTCCCTGCTGTGGTATACTCCCACTTACCCTGGGGGTGTTAATCCATGAGACCACGGTGAGTCCTGCTGCTTTTCTAGGTCTAGTTGCCCTATGAGAAGGTCACAATTTGGCTGGTGCAGTATGGTTATCTACAAAAGATTCAGTGATGTGAAGGCACAAGGGTTGAATTCTAAGGAGAGTTGATTTCCAGCATTTCTGGGGGGAGCTCTTTGATGTTTCAGTCTATGGACTAATCTGTGAGAAGTGCCATGACATAGGCTTTGTTTTTATCTCCTTCTTAAGGGCTGTATTATTGTCTCAGATGTTGTAAATGGGTTTTGTCAGTTGATCTCCAGTCAGAAGGTAGTTTTTGCAGGAGACAACTAGCTGTCGTGGTGGCTATAGGTTTTTTGCTTGGCCTTTGTTTCCTCTAGGAAGTTTGCAGATGCCTGGGTGATGGGTAAAACTATGGGAGCTCCTGAAGTTCCTCAGTTCCTGAGCTTTCAAGGGGCAGGGTGGGAAATGCTGGTTGGGGAGGGATAGGTCAGACTGGACCACTCTCCTGCTGGCCCCAAATGGCCCCAGTGGGAAATAAGTCATCTTGGCATGATGTGGGGCATGATGTGGGGATGGTCAAGCCCTCTCTGTTGTACAAAAGAGTTCACATGGGGAGAGATGGTTTACTGGGACAACAGGTCACCATCCCACCCCCAGACCCCCTTTCCTTGTCTGTGCTCAGAACTCAAAGTTTAGTTTAGTCACAAAGTTTTTCCTATGGCTGGGGTTGACTTGTTAGCATTCCAGCTCCCCTCTGAGTGCACTCAGTGGGAATCAGGAGAAAGGATGGGTCTCCTGGCAACTGTAGCAATGCTGCAGGAATTACAGAACCATCTGTTGCACAGAAGAGTTCACACAGGGAGGGGAGATTACTAGAATAGGGCTCCTTTTGACTCCCCTTCCCTTGCTAGAGGTTGTCCACATTGAGAACTCAAAAGTTCATTCAGCAACAGTCTTTTACTGCAGCTTGCCCCAAATAGGAACTACTGGCAGTGATGGAATTTGCCTTTGGGGCAAATCAAGGTGACTAAGGTTTCTGTTCCTTTCTAGCCTGGGAACTGGCTGCCTAACACAGCATGCAGAGAGCAAGTTCTTGAAGATGATTTGGCAGTAGGCATTCAGAGCTCAAATGGACTCCTAGCTCCACATGGACTGGTAGCATGTACCTGTGCCATATCCAGGCCATTTTCCATGTGGGGCTGTAGTCCTTCGAGGCTCCAGGGACCCTCCCAGACTGTCAGGAATGCCGAGTTTCTAATTTCCTGTACTCACCATTTCCCCGTATCTAGTAGATTCTGTTTCCAATATAACTTTGGTTGGCAGTGGGCTTTCTGGCTCTAGAGCAGGCTGCCTGTTCTCTTTCTTCCCTGTTCTCTGTGGGCCCTAATGATCTTCTATGGGTTGTGGGGTACATACTCCATCTCAACCTGCTCCACGTGCTGGGGGGTCTCTGACTGCTGGGGCACTCTTCCTTGGTTTGCTCTGTGAGAAAGATGTCAGTTGGCAGCTTCCAGGTGACCATCCTGCTCCTACCCCTGGGACATTTTTTTTAGCTGGGGTTTTACTCTGTTGCCCAAACTGGAATACAGTGGCATGATCACAGCTCACTGCAGCCTTGACCTCCTGGGTTCAGGCAATTCTTCTGCTTTCTGTGTAGCTGGGACTACAGGTGTATGCTGTCACAGGCTGACTTATTTTTTTAATGTTTTATAGTGATGAGGTCTTGCTATGTTGTCCATGGTGGTCTCAAACTCCTGGGCTTAAGCCATCCTTCTGCCTAGGTCTCTCAAAATGCTGAGATTACATGTGTGAGCTACTGTGCCTAGTCTAGGATCTATTTTTGAGACAACACTGGACAAATTTGCTTATGAATTGAATGTGAGAAGTAAAGAAAAGTGAAAAGTTGGTGTTAACTCTTGAAGGTTGATGGAGTCATTTACTGGGAAAGATAAGAAGGAAGGGAGATTGTGGGGGGTGACATCATGACATCTGTTGAGATATTTTAAGTTGAGGTATTATACTCTATATGAGATGTTACTTGAGTAATAAATGAATAAGTGTTTGATGTGCTCTGTGGGATTTATTTATACCATAATCACCACTCTTCCTTCCCCCCAGAAAAGTCGAGAAGGTTTACATTGATATTAACATTGACAATGCTTCGGTGGAATAGTAATAAACGATCAATGTCTGTGGAAGGAGAAAGAAAGAAAGCACTCTAACAATAAAGTTAATAGAGCTGTGATGACATATTGGTTTACATTTCAGCTATTCATAAAGAAATATGTGATCATTCACAACATTCAAGCATCTGAAAGTCTTAAGCCCACAAACAATTTGCATCAGGAATAATGTAATTTTTTCTTGCAAGAAATTGAAATGAGAGGCATAATGAACAATGACTATAGCATGCAAATCAGAAGTAAATGCCACATGGCCATCAATTTTAAGCATATTCTCTTAAATCAGGGATGATAACATTAAAGCACAGCCTCTCAGTATACAGGAGAGGGATCATGGTGGTACCTTTTCCATCTCTGGATCACTGGTAGTTAGCATGGTTCTGGCAAAGGGTTTGTGCTTTAAAAATTGGGTAAAGAATGGAAGGGATAGAGAGAAGAGGAAAGAGTAAGGGACTGGAGCTAAGCCATAATCAACATGCCTCTCCCCATGACACTAACCTTGGGGGTACAGTAAAGTTTACCAAAACTCACCAAAAACATGACATTATCAGAGTTCACATGGGAAACAAAAGATTAGCATCATATCCACAGTGATGCAAGACAGTGGGATAGCAAAAGTTCTAATGTTAGTCCTAAACTCGATATTTGCAAAATTGTATTTAAATTTAGGAAATTCCCAGTGTTATGGATTGAATTGTGTCCTCCTCCCAGATTCGTATGTTGAAGTCTGATAACTGCCAGGACCTCAGAACGTGACCTTATTTGGAGATAGGGTCTTTATATAGAGGTAGTCAAGTTAAAATGAGGTCATTGTTGTGGGTCTAGTCCAATATGGCCAGGGTTCTTATAAAAAGGGGAAATCTGGGCAGAGACACAGATGGGGGAAGGTGATTTGAAGAAACATAGGGAGAAGACAGCTATTCACAAGCCAAGGAGAGAGGCCTGGAACAGATCCTTCCTTACTAGTGCTCAGAAGGAATAAACTCTGCCAACACTTTGATTTCAAACTTCTAGTTCTCAGAACTGTGAGTTGTTTAAGCCATGCAGTCTGAGGTACTTTGTTATGGCAGCTGTGGTATACCAGGTCATAGAGTCCAGGTTTCAACAATTATATTCAGATCTTAAGGACCAAATAGCATTCTAACTGACATTTAGCTATATATAGTCTACCACAGTGCTTCTCAAATCCAGTGGGAATAACCTGGAGAACTTTTTAAACCACAGAACCTTGAGTCTGTGCCACCAAAGATTTCAACTCAGTAGGAATTAGGTAGTGTCCAAGGACTGATATTTCTAGTAAGTCTCAGATATTATGGATTCTGCCAGTTTGCAGACCTCGTTTTGAGGAGCTCTCTTCTAGCACAATACCCAGGACAGGGTAGATGTTCAATAAAAATCAAAAAAGGGGATAAATAACCCAGTTACTTTGATTTTATCATTACATATTATATGTTTGTATCAAAATGTCACAAGCACCCCATAAATATGAACAACTATTATGTATCTATAAAAATAGAAAATAAAAGAGTCAGATGAGTTAATATTCGGAATTCTGCTTTAGGTTGTGAATTAAATAGACAACTGGTCAGTTATCTCATTTAATAATTGTTAATGGGGTATGCATAAGATTTACAGAATTCAAATTCTGACTGAATGTGTTTAGAATATGTCTTCTGATGCAGGCTTTATGTCAAAGAGAACTGCTCCAAGCAAGGCATCATTTGAAACACAGTACTTTAACAAACTAATCCTGACGTTGCTGAGGAGGAAAGGGTTTTGAAGGATAGGAGTATTGCTGCAGACAGAAGCCTACAGCTGCAAGTGATTGAAAATGGTGGCTGGGTCAGAGAATGCTAATCATCCATGAAGTGGGCTCGCCACGACTCTGACACTGGATCTCCTGGTGCACTCTGTGGTAGGTGCATCTTTGCTGAATAAATACAAAGTGAACTTGACGGGAAAGGAGACCTCAGCAGTCCTACAAAGGCAATTTTGCAAGCTGTCTGGCTGTGGAATTAGTGGAATGTTTGCTCAGGAAGAAACAGCTGACGTCAACTTTGCTCTCTTTGTGTCTCAAGGGCAGCGTTAGCCATGCCTCTGGTCTGCACTGACACCCACAGAGAGAAGAATGGCTTCCAGAGGGGAAGGTTAAAGAACAGGTCAGGTGGGCATTCACACTCCCTTTCCCTCCCTCCCCCAGTATGTCATCTTTCTGGCAAGGTGAATTCAATGCCCAGTAATTCCTTCTGACTTTCTAAGAGCTGTGGGACACACAAGTGTGAGAAAAGTCATTCCAACACTAACAGGATTAGCTCAGCTTCATAACCTAATCACTCTGGCCAGAGAGAATAAAGAGGAGGGCAATGGCAGGAGGCAAAAGACATAGTATGAATGGGAAATTTTCTTTGAATACCAACGAGTGAGTGTGTGTGTATGTTTTGTCGATTCATAGAGGCTGAACTCTTCCATTTTAGGAGGCCTGTTAAATATGAGTTGGAAACATTTTATTTTTGTACCCCCTGGAAGCAATCCCAAGACCTGGCACATAAGGTTCTACAAAGGCTTTGTTGGATTATTAAATCAAGACCATTCTGATATTAACTTAATAATAGAAGTGACAATTGATTAAGAGAAGCAGAATAGCGTAACAAAATGAGGACTCAACTTAGGAACAGACACTAGGATCTGTTTCTAGCATCATTTTGCTGAGGAGACTTGAGGAAATCACTTGATATCTAGGGAAACTTATTTCCATCCAGGTAAACACACAAAGAGATTGGACTAATTGTTCTCCTCGATGATAATTCAATGTCTACATAAATATTTACAGCACAAGTACAATGATGTTCTGCTCGGCACAAGCCAATGAGTAGGATATAGTGAGTTAACTTTTGACTGTGTGTGTCTTGTATATCAATCAGTAAATTATACTCCTTAGGATAGGGTTTGTCTGTGTTTGGATATGCAATTTTAAGCAGTATAAATGTCTTACATGAATGGTTCAAATAATAAACAAAAAATAACATAGTGGTTTAACTATTAATTATGGAATTCAGATAGAACTGATAATTGAATCTTTGTCATTTACTAGGTGAGTGACTTTAGCTAAGTTGCTTAACTTCTCTGATCGTCAACTTTTTTGTTTAATAAATGGAGAAACATAATATACGGCTATAACATTGGGCATCATAGTTTTTCATTTTCCTTGAAGAATGTGATGGGAGGGTAAAGACTTTAGGTGGGACAACTTAAGGAAGTCCTATGCTGGGCACATTTTGCTTATTCGCTTAAAAGACATGGGTGGATTAAGTGATATGATTTGATACAAAGATACATAAGATATAGTCCCTGTATTCAAGGAGCTTATGGTCTCATAGAGGTAGATAAATTTTCACATCTATTTTCTCTGGAGAACAAGAAGACAGATCATTGAAACCTTCATGCATGGGAAAAAAATGGCCTACTCTCTTATATCGCCATATGCAAAGGTAGGGGTTATTTTGCTTACTTCGTGGACAGGACACAGAGTGCTAGCCACAAGGAATTTCATATCATGCAGCTGTTTTGTTTTTCCAGTTGCTATATTTCCTTCCTCTGATTCAACTATCTTGTCTCCTAATATCACTAAAGACTTTGAGAAACAGTATGAAGTAAAGCTGAACTTATCAAAATTAAGTCAGGTGGATTGTGTATCTGGGAAGGAAATAACACCAGAAACTGTTTTTGACCAGGTGATGAATAAACTATGGGGGAGGAATGGATACTACCTGAGAAAGGTGAAGTCTAGCTTTTCTAGAGGTGTACATGTGACCTATAGATGATACTTATGGTTTGGAAAAGGTTTTCTATTAATACTATTTAGTTTATCCAGGTTACACATTATTAAAGAAATAGAAAAGTAGAAAGTATAGATTTTTGAGCATGAGGAGAAATTAAGATTTCTATGTTATACCAAAGAGACTGACCAGTGACTGATTGGCAGAAATGACTGAGGTTCACTTCCTGATAATTTTCTGTTGTATCCTCAAGATAGATTTGTTCCCTTAGTCATCAAAGTTTTACTTAGTATCCTTTCTGTGTTAGGTACTAATCTGAGTCATGGGTAAGAAGTAGAAAGAAATATATCAAAGTGTATTTAGGAACACATGGCAATAATTAGTATGATTCAATACCGATTACTATAATGGAGACATATGCAAGTATGGCAGGAAGTAGATATAATCCATGAATTAAAGTATTAAAGAGTCAATTTCTCAAAAAATGTAACATTTCAATGAAGACATCTCTCTCTAAATAGATGATTAGTTATCTTGATTTCCTTACCTTGAAAAGTAATATAATGTTTGGTGTGGTTTCCTCTAATCAAGTACAATTGATTAAAGAATCCATATGCTCAAAAACTTGATCATATATAGAGGGATAAAAGTATAAAGTTAGAAACAAGCTTCACTTACTAGAAATCCCTACCTATCTAGCATCTATCTATCTATCTATCTATCTATCTATCTATCTATCTATCTATCTATCATCTATCATGTCTATCATCTAACCATATCATCTATCTACAGCTATTTATCCCTCCCTCCCTTCATTCATTTCTTTTTTCTTTCTCTTTCCTACTTCTTTCTCTCTCCCCTTTTTTCTCTGAGATCTGAGAGTCCTTTTCTAGGAATGTTTTTGCAGAATTCAGATCACATATATTTCATCAAAATAGCATTTTTAGGATAATCTCTTCCAAATCTATTTTTGCAAGGGATGAGAGGAAAATATTGTGCAGCTTTTAGAATGACTATGAATGAACCACGCATTCTGACTTTTGCCTAGTTTTTTTTTTTGATTATGAACATTTTATGGCTATTAACAAACACAAAAAAGAAACATTGTACTGTTGGAAGGCATAATGAAAGAATATGTAATATAAGTAAAACCCAAGCTAAAACATTGCAGACTTATATCTAAGTTTTTCATTACTAAGAAATGTAAACGCTTTACAATTTTTCTTTCTAAATGGAAGATACCAGATGTTCATTTGTTACCATGAAAGTCTACTTTATTTGGCAGTTGTGGTCTCAGAGTAATTTTGAATTGCTACCAGGCTGTCACTTTTGCTTTTGCTGACTTGCAAGGAGGTTTAATGCTTCCCCAACTGGGCTAGACTTTATCCTTCTATTTGGAACTGTTGAACCACCTCAATTTATGACAAACTTAGAAGAGATTTAAATAGTTCACAGAAATGCAATGAAAATGCTTCAGAGTAGAAGTGCGGCATTTTAAAAGTGCTCTGAGATCCAGAGATAGAACTTGTTATGAGGAAACATGTGTAACAGATACAAGCATCCAGGGTAAGGAAGAATAAAACTCTGTTCAGACTAAAGTATTTTAATACACTCATAACAACTGTTAGTTAACAAGCACTCAATCACCTTCACATAAAAGCTATCAAATTTGATCAGTAGTTAATAGAATTAGAACACTGTCTTTGCTTTGTCCATCTTGATGAATGCATGGAAAATCTTTCATGACAATTTTGGGTGATTAGGTGTTAATCAATATGTAGATGTTGGGAATAACTGGGATTGAAATGTAGAAGAAAAGCAAATAATTGCATCTGGAAATGAGAGGATCTGGAATTTAGTCTTGTTCTTCTGCTAGTTGACCATGCAATGACTTGTTTGCTCTGTAAAGTGGGGTTTTGATTCTAGAGGTTTTCTCCAGTTAAAATAATTTATAATTTATATTCTTACTTCATACATTGCAAGTTTTTCTGGCTTTCCCTCTTCCCACTCTGGGACTTTTAGTTTTCTTCTGATATGTAGCTCCAATGCCTTGTGTGTTTTCTGAGAAATAATCTTGTGCATAGTACAGGGACTTTCGAGCAAAATAGACCTAAGTATGAATTTCGGACCTTGGACAAATTATTTTACCTTTTCTGAACTCTCTTTTGTCCTCACCTATAAAATGGATGTGCATGTTTCATAAAATGCTTAGTAGAGTGTAATTGCTGAATGCTAGAGTATGTGTATTTTGAGTATTAATTCAAAATTGTCCAGCTGTTTACAAAAGTGGGAACCCACTGATACTTTCACTGCCAGTACTTTAAAAAAAATTTTTAAAGATGTGTGGGGTACAATTCAGGGTTAGATATACAAATAGTCATTATGCAGGTACCCTTGTCGATAAGGTGTGCCCCCCTGCTGGCAATTTTTGAGAGTTTTATTTTCTCCACAACCTTGCTAACACTCTATATTGCCATCTTTTTCATTTGTACTATTCTGGTGTAGCACAGTTTTATTACATTTTGAGTTTAATTGTCCTAATAACAAAAGAAATTGAGTGTCTTTTCATATATTTACTGGCCACTTGCATACCCTCTTATGTGAAGTTCTTGTTTAAGTATTCTGTCCTTTTTTTTTATTGGTTGTTTTTTATTGACATATGTAAAAAAAATGTATTTTTGAATACAAGTCTTTGCTAGCTGTGTGTTGTATAAGTTACTTAGGGCTGCTGTAACAATTTTCCACAAACTTGGTGACTTAAGACAACAGAAATTTATTCTCTCTTAGTTGTGGGGGTCAGAAGTCTGCAAAATGTCAGCAGGACCATATTCCTTCCTGAGGCTCTTGGGGGAATTTATTTTCTTGCCTCTTCCAGTTTCTGGTAGCTTGAGGGATTCCTTGGCTTGTGGTTGCATGACTTCAGTCTCTGCCTCCATCTTCATATGGCCTTCTCCCTGTGTGTCTTTGTCTCAAATGTCTCTCCCTTTTCTCTTATATGGACATCAGCTATTAGATAGGGCTCACCTTAAATTCAGGTTGATTTCAAATCAAGATCTTTAACGTAGTTGCATCTTCAAAGCCCTGTTTTCAAACAGATTTTAGTCACACATACCAAGGGTAAGAACCTGGACTATATTTTTGGGAGATACTATTAAACCTTTTATCTAGATCTCTCTTAATAGTATCTTTTGATAAACTGAACTTCTTAATTTCAATATGGTACAATTTATAATTGCTTTCCCTGCATAGTTAGAAATTCTGAAGTTCTATTTAAGAAATATATGCCTATCCTAAATGAACATGTGCCTGTCTCAAAATTTTTATCGTATGTTTTCTACTAAAAGTTTATTAGATTGTTTTATTGAACACTTTGGTCTACAATCCATTTGAGATAAACTCTTATGCATGGTTGGGGATAAGTTAGTTTTTCTCTTCTATTGAATATCTAAGTGACCCAGCACTAATTATTGAAAAGGCTATTCTTTCTTTAACACACTATATAAACATACACAAAAAACAAACGACTATGTGTGGGTCTGCTTTTTTTTTCTTTTTGGTATTTTATTCCATTGGTTAGTTTGACTAACTTTCATCCATATTGCTTTGTAGCAATATTAGTTTTGACGATATAAATTCTTCAGTCCTGTTCTTCTTTAAAATTGTCCTAATTATATTTGACCTGTTTTCATTTCTATATAAGTTTTAGTATTAGTTTATATATTCTCTCTCTCTCTCTCTCTCTCTCTCTCTCTCATACACACACACACACAAAGATATGACAATTAAGCTCATGAACTCATCCTAGAAAAAGAGCTACATACCTCATTGCTGAATATCACTACCTTCGAAGTATTCCCCTTGGAAAGCTATGCACCAATGCCAGCATCTAGTCTACTGGTCAAAGCAATTTTGGAACTCTATTTCTGGAATGGTCATCAGAGTTGTCATCATATTACCCCTGATGTCCTGAATGTTATAAAAATGTCTTCCTTTAAATATTTCCTTTATCTCTGGGTAAACAGAAAAGTCATGGGGGCCAGATCAGGTGAGTAGGGAGGGTGTTCCAGTACCCATTTGTTTACTGGCTAAAAACTCCTTCACAGAGAGTGCTGTATGAGCTGGTACATTGTCCTGATGCAAGAGCTCCCTTGGGACCATTTTTGCACACACCTTTCTCATTCCAAAATTTCCAGTTGTTTTCCTGTTTCTCTCTCGATGTTTATTTGGTCTGTTATGCTTCTCACAGTTTGATGAATTTTTGCAATGTTTTTGTCAGTTTCGTTTGTTGCTGGCCATCCTGACCTCTCTTCATCAGTGATGTATTCTCTGAAAAATTTTTCTCTAAAAAATGTTTAATCCATTTGTACACTGATGTTTTCTTCATGACATTATCCCCATAAACTTGGACTAACATGTCTCTGATTTTACTACCACTCTTGCCAAATGTAACAAGACATTTAATGTTTGTTCATTGTCCTAATTCAAACTGTAACGTTTTTGCAATGTCACACAAAAAACATGCAACAGCAATAATGAATGCCACACAGACACTGCCACACATTGACACAAACATAGCAGTGAGACACAGATATACCAAGGTTATGAAACCTTACTGAGTTGTTTGTACAGTGCTGCCATAAGAGCACAGTGGCAAGTTTGCAAACTTAATTGTCAGACCACTTATACTTCTTCAGAAATTTTGACTGGGATTGGATTTATAGATTTATAAATTACAGCTTTGTTTGGGAGAGAATTGACATCTTGATGCTATGCTAAAACTGAATTTTCTAATCTGTGAATATTGCCTATCTGTAATTTTGTAAATGTTTTAAATAAATTTCTCTCTACAATGTTTGATCATTTTCAGTGTAGGAGCCTTGCATGTATTTCATTAGACTTATCTTTAAGTATTGGATTTTTTGAAGCAACTCTAAGTGACATTATTATACAAATTCACTTAATTTTTGTTGTTGTACAATTTTTATGTATTGATCTTCTATTCAGTCGCCTTGCTACATTCACTTATTTTAATAGTTTGCCTACTGATACCAGTCTTGTCATCTATGAAAAACGGCAGTTTTATTTTATCATTTACAGTCTGTATGCTTTTTGTTTTTCTTGCCTTATTTCATTAACTGGGATGGCTAGGATAGTTGAAATTTTGATACTCCGATCACAACTTTTAAAAGTGATACATACTGCAATACCCATTAAATTACCAACAACATTCTTCTCAGACCTGGAAATGACAATACAGGCATTCATATGGAAAAATAAATGACCATGAATAGCCAAAATAATCCTAAGCAAGCAAGCAAACAAACAAACAAACAAAAAACAACAAAGTGGGAGGTATCACACTCCCAGACTTTAAACTTTATTATAATGCTACAATAATCAAAACAGCCTGGTATTGGTATAAGAACAGGCATATAGAACAATGGAACAGGATAGAGATTCCGGAAGCAAAACCTCAATTTCTCAACCAACTGATTTTTGACAAAACCTCGACCATCAAGCACTGGGGAGAGGAGAACCTATTCAGTACATGGTGCTGAGACTGACCACAAGCAGAAGATTAAAACATGACCCCTACCTATCACCATACACAAAAATCAACTCTAAATGGATCAAAGACCAAAGTGTGAAACCTCAAACTATAAGATTCTTAGAACATGCAGGAGAACCCTTATGGAAATTGGAACTGGCAACCAATTCCTGGTCAAAACCCCAAGTGCCCATGCCATAAGATAGACAAGTGGGACCTCATCAAACTGACAAGCTTCTGTAAAGTCAAAGAAACCATCAAGAGAGCAGGGAGACAGCCTACAAACTGGGAAAAAATATTTGCCAACTGTATGCCTGACAAAGCCCTAACATCTAGGATTTACAAGGAACTCAAACATGCTGAAAAGAAAAAAGCAAACAGCCCCATTACAAAGTGAGCAAAAGATATGAATAGATAGTTCTCAAAAGAAGACATACAAGCAGCCAACAGATACATGTAAAACTGCTCAGTCTTACTATTCATCAAAGAAATGCAAATTAAAACCACACTGAGATACCACCTAACTCCAGTCAGGATGGCCATCATCAATAACTCAAAAAACAATAGATGCTGGAGAGGATGTGGGGAAAAGGGTTCACTTCTACACTGTTGGTGGGCGTGTAAACTAGTACAATGTCTGTGGAAAACAGTGC
>CAUYQG010103202.1:0-19915 GCA_963574415.1 Tarsius wallacei
TGGCAAAACCTCATCTCTACAATAAATCAAAAAATTAGCCTGGGGATGGGGGGGACACTTCTTATCAACAAGGGTGCCTGAACGAGACATATTTGTGTACCTAACCCTTAATTGTACCCCTCAATATCACAATAAAAAAAATTGTATATTAAAAAAAAAAAAATTAGCCAGCCACGGTGGCACACACCTATAGTTCCAGCTACTTGGAAGGCTGAAGTGGAAGGATCACCTGAGCCCAGGATGTCGTGGCTTTGGTAGCCATGAGCATGCCACTGTACTACAGCCTGGGCGACAGAGTAAGACTCTGACTCAGATAGATAGATAGATAGATAGATAGATAGATAGACAGACAGACAGACAGGTAGATAGATAGACAGCATTGCTACAAATTTGTCAGAAACAATATGGTAATAGCTAACAAAATTTCAAAAGTACATACTCTTACACCCAGCAACTCCACTTTTCAGAATTGATGTCTATGAAATAAAAGTACTAATATGAAGACTACACACACAAATATTTACGTAGAATTTTAATAGTATAAAAGAAAGTTTGTTTATGCCCATCAAAAAAGGAAAAATTAATTAGTATTCATCTATACCAGAGAATATTATGCAAGTATTAAATACATAACTTTGTATGTATTGACCTTGAAAGTTAACCAAAACATATTAAGTGAAAAATGCAAACTGCAGCATACTGTGTGTCTCAATATCCCAAATGTTTTACATGTACTAACTCATTTATAGCCACATAACTATTACAAGACAGATACTATTGCTATTGTACAGATGAGAAATGTTTGCATTTTGATAGAAAAATACATGCAAAAATACATTCTTCATTCTCTGAATTGTTTGAGTGTTGAAATTATCATGTGTTTATTTAAGGGGAAAAGAGACAATAAAATATGAAGGAAGAAAAGGTAGGTTTGCTCCATAATGTGAAGAGACTTAATATTTCAAGAATCTGGACTTTACTCTGTAGGCAACTTGGAACCAAATGGTTATCAGAAAGATCTTAAGCATATTTATGACATGATCAGGTCAGCGTTTAGAACAAGAGCTCTTGAACCAGGTAGAAGATGAAGAGAGTGAGAGAATCAAGTTAATATTAATGAACTAAGAGAGAAACAAACAAATCTGAACTAATGGAGAAATAGTGATAGAAGGAGAGAGAGGAGAGAGGAAGTGCAAATAGATGTCTAAAATAAAACCTATAAGAGACGGTATCCCCTATGGATAGGATAAAAAGCAAGAGAATGACTGAGGTTTCCAGCATGAACGAAATGCATGGATGATGAGACGTTTCCATTAGAGCTGCAAGGGCACTGGTATCTCGTGGTAGAAGTCAAGTTTTAGTTAAAGCTGACTAAAACACTAGGTTGCTTGGAATACCTCAGGCAAAAAAATGAAAAAAAAAAACGAGAAAATGCTGCAAATTAACTCTAATACATTTTTAATTTTTTTCTGCATATTATTAGACCTTATGAATATTTCATAAGGGAATATACTGATATGTATAACTAAAATAAGATTCAGGGTCTACAGATTTCATTTACCTATATCCTCTCAGTTCCCCATTATTTAAAAAAAATTAATTATAATAGAAACATTTTTAAAATCTCCATTGAATGTCTCCTTTTCTTAGGAAAATGAGAATGTGTCTTTTTTAAACAAAGAGGTTTAGAATAGAAATCTGGCATATATATATATATTCTACTGCAACTATTGACAGAGCCTCTAGGCACATACTCACATATCCACAGAATATCCACACATATTGAAAACACTATAAATAAGCCAGACTCACACCCTCCAACTAAAAACCTAATTTAAAAAAGAAAGCATGATTTCTAAAAGCTCAAGCTCTGAGTTAATGCTCTGCTTCCTTCCAGCTTTTTGTACTACATTCCTTCTTTACTCAACATAACCTTCAAATTTAAAAAGAGGGTCTAGTTTAAAACCTTGATTAAATAAGTGGACTTTGAACAATTATAATACTATAAGAAAGGGATTGGCAGCAGTGGGAAACTGTCAGGGGAGGGGGGTGGGATTGGCAGTTGAGGGAAACTGCTAGGGGAGGGAGGGGCACACCTCATCAACAAGGGTACCTGCATAATCAACGTTTGAATACCTAACCCTGAATTGTACCCCACATCTTTATAATTTAAAAAAACCTTGATTAACGTAAGCCTGTTTCATAAAACGCAAAAGTTTCTAGGTACCTTTAAGGGATGTCTTGAAAAAGTATAAAATCCTTATTACATATTTATCCCAAAAAGGCAATTTATAGATCCTTAGTCTTAATGTAATACATACTCAAATCCCATTTCCCATACCTACTTGTCAATATCTTAAATTCTGTGAGAATTCGTGTCCAAAATGAATGCTCTCAGACAATATGAGAGCCTTAGTTACCAAAGATTTAATTTCCTTTGTTATACTATTTGTACCAAGGTAACAAGTCAGATTAGTATGTTTTAGAATGCATATAAACAAAATAGGTTTTTTTACTGAACTTTCAAATAACCATTATATTGATTAGTCAGAAAATTTTACTCCCTTAGCTTTCATGTATTAAAGAAGATTGTCCTCAAACTGTAAGCCTGAGTTTCTTAGGTCAACATCTACATGCATAGCAACTAAGGTTTAAGGCACAGCTGCTCCCCAGATGGATCACAGCTGTACCCTCCATCAGTCTGTTGCACCTCTCTTGATTCCTCTCTGACCCTTGACACATGACATCACTCCAGGGCACCAGACATGAAAGCTCATTACGATATACATCCAATGCCCCAAAAAGGGTCTGAGTACGTAGAAATGGTCTTCTGTCAGAACAATTCAAGCAATGCAAAACAAAGTCCCACTTCTCAATGTGTATCTTAATAGTCTGTTCCCATTTTTTGATGAGCTGGACACAAGTACACATGCTGTGGATTACAACAAGATAAGTTCTCATCAGTTTAGTAATTATATAATTGTATTATCATGGGCTAGAAGTATCATCTCTCAAATGGGTCTGTATCAGGACTGTCCTGTAGAAACATAATTGTGACTAACCCTGAATTGTACCCCACATCTATAAAATAAAATAAAATTTTTTTAAAGAAATATAATTGTGAGTCACATATGTAAATTTAAATTTTCTAGTAGCCATATGAAAAATATAAAAAGATATGACATTAGTTCTAATATATTTTATTTAACCTGGTATATAAAAAATATTATTTCAAAACAAATCAAAATTATTGAAATATTTTACATTCCTCTTTGTATTGTTTTTTATATCGGTGTTTATCTTATAGCACATTGCACTTAGGACTAGCCACATATCAAGTGCTTGAGATCCTGATGTGGACAGTGACTACTATATTGCACAGCATAGGACAGTTCTACATAATTATTCCCAGAAGAGTAAGATTAGATTAACTCTGATAATATAAAATGCTTTCTAAAAATAGCTGGAAACATCAACCTTGTAGTAATAAATGTTTACTGGACTGAGTCACAGACAATTCTTAAGAATTTCTTAGCTTTAGAGCAAAACAAACAATAGATTAATATATAGTTGTAGACTGCAAGGCAGAATTTTATAAAAGTTAGCACATTAGGGAACATAATAGTCAAACCTTTTTTGATGAATATTGTGCACGCTGAATTACCTGATGCAACTCTCAATAACACATATTCACACAGCAGATCGGAATTAGCTGATTGTGAGCAGAAATGACCCCTTGAGTCATAATCGTACACATAATTATGACCTCTCTTCAACATAGGCAGTATGTACCACAGAATAGAATCTTGGAATATGAAAAAAATGTGTAACCGCACAGAGCCATATACACTATTAAGAAACATGGGAGGAAAACTAGAACACCTATTTTAACCTAGTTTCAAGTCCATCACTTGTGCTAAAAGTGTAAAGCATTCCTTGCAGTCCATATCTTCTCTGCATGAATAAAAGTAAGCCAACAGATAAGTCAGACTGATCTCTCATTGTTATGCAAAACTGATTTTGATGGCAACTGTTTTTCAATCCTTGTATTCTAGTCTTAACAACAATTCAAATGTACTGTGGTAGGCAAAATATTGGTACCCCAAAGATGTATACATATTAATCCCTGGAATCTAGGAATATGTTATATTACATGGCAAGGGAGAAATAAGGTTGCAGACAGATTTCAGTTGCTAATTAGATGACCTTATACTGTATCATCCAGGTGGGTCCAACACTAATCACAAGTGTCCTTAAATGGAAAAGAGGGAGACAGAAAGGTCAAAACCAGAAAGATGGCATAGCAAGAAAGACTCAAGTGCCCATTGCTGGCTCTAAAGATGGAAGAGTGACAAGAACCAAGGAATGCTGGAAAAGGCAAAAAAATAGATTTTCTCCTAGAGCCTTTGGGAAAGAACGTAGCTCTGTCAACATACTGATTGTAGCTCAGTGAGACCCACTGAAGTCCAGGATGATTAAGGTAATATATTTGTGTTGTTTTAAGCCACTAAATTTGTGATAATTTGTTACAGTAGCAATAGGAAACTACTTCAAGTACTTATTGTAGTAATACCCCAAAAATACAAGACACTCAGACCTTTCCAAATACTTGGAAATCTAAGGTAGCATGAGAAAGAAAGCATAAGTAAAACATTTATTAGGACTTACTGTGTGATAGAAATTATTCAGAATACTTTATACCCATTACCTTATTTATTCTTTATAACAACCATGTGTGAGACAGGGGCTTTTATATCCACTGAGTTTTCAAATGAGGAACTGAAGGACAGATCACATAGCAAGTTAGCATCAAAGGTAGGATTTGAAATCAGGGTGTCTGACTCCAGGGTCAATGACATAAACCACTACACTATTCTTCAATCTCATTTTTTTAATTTACCTTTTTTTGATCATCATGAAGTCGTCACTTTTTATGTTTCATGACTAGCTGTATTTCTCCTATAAGTTGTTTATATTCTTTGCCCATTTTTTCTATTGAGCTTTTCATTATTTCTATTGATTTTCATTATCCTTATTGATCTGAAGGAGTCATTTTATATTAAATTAATAAATATGAACCCTTTCTAATGTTGCAAATATTCACCTTAGCTCATTTTTCAGCTGAGTTATAGTGTCCTCTGCCTTGCCATAAATGTTTACTAAAGCAAATCTGCCTTTCTATAAATTTATTGTTTCCAACTGTGGTACCATAAAAAGATAGGCCTTCTTGATTGCATGATAATAACAGTGTTCTCCAGAATTTCCCTCTACTTCTTTAAATTTTTTAAAATTCAAATCTTTAATCTCTTATTTATTTTGGGTACATGATATGAGGCATTTCCCAAATAAATAAACTAATTCAACACCATATTTAAATAATCCATCTGGGCCAAGTGCAGTAGCTCACGCCTGTAATTCCAGCACTTTGGGAGGTAGAGACCAAAGAACTGCCTGAGCCCAGGGGTTCGATCAACCTGGGCAACTTGCAGAGCCCTTGTCTCTACAATAAATTAAAAAATTAGCTGGGCATGGTGGTGCATGCCTGTGTATCCAACTACTTAGAAGGCTGAGGTAGGAGGATCACCTGAGCCCAGCATGTTGAAGGCTGCAGTGGCCATAAGCGTGCCACTCAAGCCTGGGTGACAGAATGAGACACCAACTCAAAATAAAAATAAAAATAAATAAATAATCCATCTGATTACCAATGAAATGCCTCCTTTTTCATACACTTTCCTATATATAATTCTAATCTATATTTCAACTGTTTTGTTACATTGATCTTACTCCAAAGCCCAATATCATATTAATTTCTATAGATTTATAGTATACTTCAACAGCTAAAAGTATGTCTCTTCTCACATAGATATATAGATGATAATAGATAAGTCCCCTACATACAAACCTTCAAGTTGCAAACTTTCAAAGATGCCAGCGTGCATTCTCATTATTTGAGAAGGCACTGGACCCAGACAGAGAACCAAACACAAAATTTGCAGTAGCCATTCTGAATGCAATTCAGTGCTACTGTGTCATCTATGACAAGAAAAAAGAGCTACTACCCAGACATCACTGAATCGTTCATTTGTTTTTTTTTTCAAAAGGGCAGACAGAACTGAATCCATCAAAGAACCAGAACCTGTGCCATCAGGCATGAGTGAAATTGCAGATTGCCCTCTGTCTCCTGTTGCTGATGATCCTTCAGCTCTGTCACATCCCACTCCTCTCCCTCCTCCAGTCAGTAACTCTTCTTGCCTACTCACTCGATGCCAGCCCCTGGATGCCAGCTGTTGTACTGCACTACTGCACTTTTCAAGGTACTGTACTGTAAGATTTAAAATGTCCTGTGTGTGTTTGTTTTTTATGTATTATTTGTGTGAAAAGTATTATAAACCTATTACAGTACAGTACTATATAGTCGATTGTTAGTTGGGTACCTAGGCTAATTTTGTTGGACTTAACAACAAACTGAACTTATGAATGCACTTCCAGAACAGAACTCATGTGTTATGTTGGGATTTTCTGTACATATTCTAAGTTACTTTTTTCATGGATTTATTCTTCTTTATAACAAATCATATAGTCAGACCAGACACAGTGGCACATGCCTGTTGTCCCAACTACTTGGGAAGCTGAGGCAGGAGGATTCCTTGAGTCCACGAGTTCCAGTCTAGCCTGGGTAACATAGCAAGATTCCATCTCTTTAAAAAAAGAAAAGCTGTATAATCAAATTGTCAAATTAAAAAAAAAAATTTTTTTACTGTAATTGCATTAAATTTATCTTAAAATTAGGAGAAAATGAAATCTTTGCAATTCTGTATCTTTTCAACAGAATTGATTTCCATCTCTACAATTTGGTTAACAGTCTTAGGCAAGTTACTTCACTTTGCTAGACTTGCGTTTCCTCATAGGTAAAACCCAAGGATAATCACAATTATTGCCTCACTATATTGTGAGAAGATTACAGAAGAAAGGCATGTAGACATTCAATATAATACCTAATCCATAGATAGTGCATATTAAATGTTATTTAATTGATCTAGTCTTTTTATTCTTTCTTTATAAAACTTTTGAAAATATTTTCTAAATTATTTTGTTTAATACACATATAGTGGATACTATGTGCCAGATATTATTCCCAATGTTTTCTAAATATTAACTCAATAAATCCTCATAGCAACCTTATCAAATAGGTTCAATAATTATTATACTTTACAGATTAAATAACTAAGGTACAGTGAAGTAAAGTAACTTGGTTCAGGTCACACAGCCCATACCAAGTGAAGCAGGAATTCAAATTAACACGTCTTTGATCATTACAAGAACTAAATCACTTGTAATTCCTAAGTGATTTAGTTCTCTACCACTATTATGGATAAGATCTTACTTTTCATGTCTTTTAATTATTGCTTCTAGTTAGTTAGAAAATCTTTGTTTTTAAATTCATTCATTCATTCCAAAAATGGTGATTGAATACCCACTATGCTCAGGCACTGTTATCACTGTTCTAGTCACTAACAATACAGGCAGTTGGAGGCAGCGGGCCAAACAAAAGACAAAAATTACTGCCTTCACAGTCCTTCATCCTGATTTGAGTATACAAACAATAAACAAACTAATATATACAAAGGGAGATCTCAAAAAAAGATTGATAAAAAATTGTGTATTTATTCTTCCGTGCTTTAGTCACCTTCAGAGTACTCTCTGTTTGATGCATTACAACTATCAAGTTGCTTTTTCCACTGCTCAAAACAGTTTTGAACGCACCAATTTTGATGCCTTTTACAGCTTCTGCTGTTTTTTGTTTAACCTCTTCTACACTAGCAAAATGTTTCTTCTTAAGGACTCTATTTGCCCAGGGGTGGGCAGGGGGAAAGTCACTCAGGGTGAGACTGGGTGACTAGGGAGGGTAGGGCACGGGGAGCATATTGTTTTTGGTCAAAAACTGAACGCCCGGCATAGTGTGGGCACGTGCATTGTCATGGTGGAAGGACCAGTCACCTGTTTGCCACAACTCTGGACGTTTCTCCTGCATTGTGACGCAACCTCTCGAAGTACCCAGATTAAAGCTTCGGTTGACTGTTTATCAGGAGGAACAAATTCCAAGTGTACTACAAGGGGCCCAACCCTCCACAAGAGAATTCCGGGTTTTGTTTTGTTTTGTTTTTGGCTGTCCGCTTGTACATATATCAGGCAATACATAATATCACAAAAAGTAAGAGAAATAGAGAGTGCTATTTTATGTAGCATATTGAAGGAAGCCTCTGGGATAAGGTAACTCTGGAAGAACATTTCAGGAAGAAATAGGCTCAACACATCAGGAACAGCAAGGCCCAGTGTGGCTGGAGCAGCATGAGTGGAGCTGAGCTGGGATGTAGGGCCAGATCACCTAGATCCCTGTGGCTATCCTCACTTTTTCCTTGACTGTGTGGAAAGCCACTGTAGAGTTTTGAACACAGAAATGACATGATCTGGCCTATTTTAAAGATCACTCTGCTGTAATCCCAGCACTTTGGGAGGCCAAGACAGGAGACTTGCTTGAGCCCAGGAGTTTGAGACCAGCTTTGGCAACATAGTGAGACATCATCTCTACAAAAAAAAAAAAAGTCTTTTATGGTTACTGATATATTAATACAGTCAACTTTTCCTAATATCAATCTGTCATTTACATTTTTCTAAGAAATCAGTTATTTTCATTTAAGTTTTCTAATTTATTGACTAAAAATTATATATATTTTATATGTATTATCTATATATTGTGGTTCTATCACCACTGTAATTTCTAATGTTCTGCTTTATTTTTCTTTCCTTCGTTTGCCTAGGTGGGTCTATTTTATTGGCATATTCGGAGATTTGGTTAGCTTTATTTTTATCAAACATCTATTAGTCGTGCTATTTGTTCATTTACTTTTTACTTCTGTTCTTAACTAAGAATTCAATCATCCAACTATTTATTATGTTATTCTTTTTTTCTAGCTCTTTGAGTTGAATGCTTAACTCATTAATTTTGTTATTTAAAAGTAAAAGTATTACAGGCTGTGGCACTTACACTGAGTACAGTTTTGTCCATATCACTTAGGTTTTGACAAATTATGTTTCATTTCAATTGTTATATATACAGTCTGTAATTCAGTTTTTATTTTCTTTTTACTTTGAAAATTAGTGCTGTTTTTAAAATTTGTAAGTGCTTAGATTCATTATCTCTTGATGTATTTCTAGTTTTATCACATTATAGTCAGAGAATAATTATTCAACTTCAAATCATTTCTTCAGATTTTCTTTGAAAACTAACATATAGTTTTCTTGCGTTACATGTGACAAAGTTAGTTTAACTGAACAAACTTTAGTCAGGCTCCTGAACCTTCTCTGAGGCCCATCTGTGCACTTTCTTGCAACATACAATTGTAGCAAGAACTCTGCTAAGCCAGTCTAGCAAGATCCCCAGCTTTCAATGCTATCCCACAGGTGATGTCTGACCTCCCTTAGTCTTGTCGTTTTCGCTTAGTAATCTTTCATGCTCTGCTCCTCACCTTGTTCTTTGGCTCTAAATTCTCACTTGCCCATGCTGTAGTGGGCACTGAGCCCAATCTCACTCCCTCTATCACAAAATTCCATCTTTTGGGTTGTCCCTATACCTACTGTGATGGTTCTAAATAACATCTTCCTTACCTTGCTTTCACAAGCATCGCTGAATAATGTTTCTTTAACATATGAACACGGAAAAGTGTACTGTTTTTCAGAGTGAGATGCATATTTTTTCAAACATATTAATTACATAATTCAAGTCACCTACAACTAGTGTGTCTACTGCATCCTCAAATTTTGAGAAATGTTACCATATAGAGTACATCACTGTGATTGAATTATCAAATCTTCTTTGTATTTCTAAGTTTGCTTCATGTGTTTTATTGCTATGATTACATGTTTTATTATCACAAAAAACTGACTTTTCCATATAATGCTCTTTACTTTTCTAAACTTTGTTATTAGTATTGCTACCTCACCGTTTCTGTTTACAGTTAACTGGTATAGTTTTCCTGTCCATTTATTTTCCTTCTATTTCTGTCATTTTATCTTGGCTATATCTCTTGAAAACAGCCTATAGCTACAGTTTGCTTTTTTGTTTTATAATCTGGGAAGCTTTGTCTTTTAATTAGTTCACATTTGATGTTATTCCTGTCACTGAGTTTTATGGAATCTTTTATTCTCTTTTCCTGTTCTTTTTTACCCCTCTTCTCTGTTTTACTATTTTCTTGATCAAGTGGTCTTCATTTCCTTTATTCCTTTCTATCATTTTTCCTTAACATTGTATTTCTATTATAATAATCTTCTTTTTGCCAATACCTAAAAACTATGTCTTACTGATGTCAAGAATTAAACTTCAACTATGCCCATTCTTAACAAAGTATAATTTGCATCTTTTCCCACTCTCAATCCAAAGGTTTTTTTAATCAAGTAATGTGAAATTTTAATGTTATTGTTATTTTTCCTTTTATTCCAGAAACATTTTTAATAATTATGTTGTATTTAACAACCATATTAACAATGATGAATTAGGTTTACTAATTCATCGTTCACCATGGTTTCTCGTATATTTAAAAAGATTAAATAAGGCTGGGCTTGGTGGCTCAGCCTGTAATCCCAGCACTTTGGGAGGCCGAGGCAAACCTGAGTCTGCAGGTTTGAGACCAGCCCAGGCAACTTGGCAAGACCTCATCTCTACAATAAAATCAAAAACATTAGCTGTGTGCGGTAGCATGCACCTATAGTTCCAGCTACTTGGAAGGCTGAGGCAGAAGAATCACCTCAGCCCAGCGGGTCGATGCTTGGGTGGCCATGAGTATGCCACTACTCTCCAGCCTGGGCAACAGAGTGAGGTTACAAAAACAACAACAACAAAAAGATTAAATGAGATAGTTGTTGATATCTTTTGCTGCCTTGAGATTACCAAAAGGCACAGAATTTACAAATATAGTGCCATGTTTACTAAAGTCCTAGATACCAGAATAAGATTCTCCCACCCTAGAGCTGTGAAAGGCCTTCAACTTTTTGAGGTATGAATAAAGGACTGGGCCCATGATGTGGTCACATTTTGAGGAATGCAGTGTTTGTGTAGAGAGGCTATCTATTTTCCTTCCTTCCCACAGGTGTAGGGAGAAAAACATTTCATAGGTAAACGGAGAAAGAGGGATGAGAAAACATTAGATGGAAATGACAGAATGCTCCTGGTCAGAAAGCACAGTCTCTAAAATGTATGGAATATGGATCCTGCCCAGACTCAGAGAAACCTGAATTGGGGCAGCAAATAGTGGCTGAAATTGAAAGCCATGGGCTGGCCATCAATCAATGCAGCAGGAGTAAACAAGCAGGAGAAACACAGCCTGAGGCTAACTGCTGGGTGTGACAGCATCTATCTATGAGGCTATTGACAAACCTGCTTTGGAGTCATGACAAGGAGAAAAAGGTCAGAAACCTTGCCATGGGCAGCCATATTGTTTAAGAAGACAGCCTTTTCCCCCTTTGTCTTCCTCTCTGCAAAGCTGGAAAATGGGTGGGGCAGAGGAAACAAGAAGGGGAAGGAAGGGGGGAAAGGGGGAGAGGAGAGAGAGAGAGAGAGAAATTAATCAACTGTACTACATTAAAAGTAAGAACTGACCAGGCATGGTGGCTCATATCTGTAATCCCAGCACTTTGGGAGGCCGAGGTAGGAGGATTGCTTAAACCCAGAGGTTCGAAACCAGCTTGAACAATATAGCAAGACCTCGTCTCTATGAAAAATAAAAAAATTAGCCAGGTGTAGTGACACACACCTGTAGTCCCATCTACTTTGGAGGCTGAGTCAGAAGAATCACCTGAGCCCAGGAAGTCAAGGCTGCAGTGTAAGAGCTATGCTCATGCCGCTGCACTCCAGACTGGGCAACAGAGTGAGACCCTGACTAAAAAACAGTAAAAACTGTTGTTCATCAACAGATAACATTAAAAAAATAAAAAGACAGCCCACAGAGAAGATAATTGTGTGTGGATGTGGATGTGTGTTTGTGTGTATCCAACGAGGGATTTGTAACCAGAATACATAAAAAACTCATACAAATCAAAAATTTTGTTAAACATAAAGGTATACAACCCAATTAAAAATGAGCAAATATTTGAACAGGTATTTCCAAAAGAGAATACTAAAAAAACAAATACCAAGTATATATGTATGTGTATACAATATATAATAAAGTCATTCAACTTTATTAGTCACCAAGAAAAATGCAAGTTAATGCCACAGTGAGATATTTCTATATATCGACTAGAATAACTGAAACAAAATAAAAGAGACGATATAAAGTATTAGCAAGGATATGAAGCAACTGGAATTTCCATATACTACTAGTGGAAATATAAATTGATACAAACATTGGAAAATTATTTAGCAGTATTTATTAAACCTTTGCATATGTATACTCTTTGACTATCGATTCAGAAATTCTTACCTACGTTCACCAAAAGATATGTACAAGCATGTACAACACTATCCATAATAGCCCAAAACTGTTCATCAGTAGCAGAAAGAATAGTTTTGGTATATTCACAAAATAGAATATTACAAAGCAATGAAAAGGAACATGCTATTGTTACTCTCCACAAATGAAGGTCTTGCAAACATAAAGCTAACAGAAGAAGTCATATAGAATAAAATACATATTGTAAAATTCCATCAGGACAAGTTCAAAAAAAGGAAAACCATTGTGTTAGAAGTCAAGACAATAAATAATTACCATTCTGGGGAACAGTAACTAGAACAAGGCACAACTGGGGTTCCCAGAGTGCTCGTCAGATTCAATTTCTTTATCTGGATTCTGACTTCATAGATGTAATGATTTTGTGAAAATACCACTGTGCTGCACACTTAGGATTTACATACTCATCTGTGGGTTTATTTAAACAAAATGAACAGGACTAAGTCTCAATAGCTGGAACGTGACTTTTAATAACAGAAAGTAAAAAATGGTAGAATCAGATGTCAATGTCACTAGGGAGTGTGTTATTCAGCAAGGATAGGAGTTTCATCAGATGACAGTGGTAGCAGAAATCAAAGAAATGCAATTGCTTTGTGTTTATTCCTCATGACCTAAGAATTATCAGTCGCTTAAATTATATTAATCTTTCCTTTTCTTGAAATTGGTGACATTCAAGCCATGCTACCCCAAAATATGGTACCTTGCCATTTGAAGAAACAGCAGAAGCAGGAATGTCTTCCTCTCTCACCTTCTCTTCCCCTTCCTCCCTGATGAAGGCCACAAACCCTAGTTGACCTTTCCATAAAAGCAGGTCATAAGACCCTCATTTCAGAGGGCTCTTTCCTTTACTTGGAGGAAAGCAATGTCCTCTTCTCTGAAGACACAAAAGAATCTGAACAAACAGGTCTTGTTAAGTTATCCCCAGGTGATTAACATTACATCATACCCTTCTGTCTTCCAATCACATTTCTGCATTACTGTTTATAAAAATAAAGTTTTCCCTGTTTTCTAGGTCTTCATTTCTGAAGGCTTTCATTTCACATAATACTTATATTAAATAAATTTATGTTTTTATCTTGCTAATCTGTCTTTTTTTTTTTTTTTTTTTTACAGAGGTCTCAGTTATGAACCTTACAATGGGTAAAGAAAGAGATATTGTCCCCTCCCACTGTAGGAGTTTTTCTGTCCTCTCAATAAATCCTGGTTTCTCACTTAAAAAAAAAAAAGGAGAGATATTGCTTTTCTCCCATACAAAAGTCTGGATTCTAATTAAACTTAATTTGGATAGAGGACTTCCTTGAGAAATTTTGTCTGAAATATCTCTCTTGGTACCACAAAAAATTTATGTTTTACCCTCACTGACATCTACAACTTGTGTTAGGTCAAAATCCCAGTGGGGCCTCCAAAATGGGGGGTATCTGGTCTGCAATCCGGTGCTGCATGAGAGATGCAAAGAACTGCACAGAAGTTAGATTAAAAACATAGTTTATTTAGAAAGTAAATTGGAGGGAGGGAGGGAAGGAGAGAGGGATGCAGAGAGAGAGAGAGAGAGAGAGAGAGAGAGAGAGAGAGAGAGAGAGAGAGGATTCATTTCCCCAAGGTAAGGGAAGGGGCCAAAGCTAGGAAACATGGCTGACGATAGCTCAAAAAGTCACGTGGCCACACCAGAATTTAACAAAGCAATGGCAAATGGCTGCTTGAGGTCAAATGCCTTTAAATCTTCCTTTGGCGTGGGGCAGATCATTAAGGTAATTGGGTGGTGGTCTTTTTCTTGTCATCACAAAGGGCAGGTAAGCACAATAGCTGGAAGGTGACTGTTTTAATAACAGAAAGTAAAATGGTAGAATCAGATGTAGATGTCCACTAGAGAGTGTGTTATTCAGCAAGAATGGGAGTTTCATCAGATGACTGTGGCAGCAGAAATCAAAAAAATACAATCGTTTTGTGTTTATTCCTCATGACCTAAGAATTATCAGTCACTTAAGTTATATTAACTTGTGATAAACAGTAGGCAGATGGGTGAGTCAGTCACATGACTGCTGCCATGTTGATGGGTCTGTGTCATGAAGGACTGACTTGTTAACCTGTTTACAAAACAAGCTGGGGAAAGGGGTTGTAAGACAATTATCAATAGCTACCTCTGAGAAACCAGTTTTGCCCTTGGCTAGTGATTAGAGGGTAGATTAAAGTGAACTGCTAGAAAACCATGACAGATTGAGGCAATGTTAAAATGGCTGCTCACTGGGTATACTGACTCCATCTTATGTCCTTTCAACTTGAATGCACATATTAGAGTCAGAATGCTTTCCCCAGGGAAGTCTAAATACACTACTTCTCTCTCTTCTACGACCACGTCCTGTCATCCCAGATAAGAAGACCAATGGCAATGGTCTCCATTTTTCTTTTTGAAGAATCCCTGCTTTTTTACTCTCAATCTTACAATTATTTATCCATAGAGTTCAGAAATTCCAGTAAGATATATCTAAGAACAGGTCATCCCTTAAACACTCCCAACAGTTGTAAAAGTTAGAACTTTCTCTGCACTCCCAATTGAAAATTCAAATTTATCTTAATCTCAGGAAAAAGTGTTTATTGTTATTGTTGTTGTTTACTCTATCTACTGTACTCTCCCTTTCTAGAACATTTATGACTAGAGTGTCAAACTCCCTAGATATACCATATACATCTTTTCTCTCGCATTTCTCTCTTTGTACCTTTTCCCCTGCCTTCTGAAATAATTATTCTACTTGCAATTTATTTTTTCAGAAATACCCATAATTAGCTCTAAGTTACTTATTTTTATAAACTATTTTTCTTTTCTCTAACATTTATCTTAAGTCTCTTAGTAACTTGAAAGTTCCACCCTCTTACTATAGTCTTTATTTTATACACATAGCTCCAAAGTAAACCAAATTCTCTATTATCTAAACCAAATTTTCAAAGCACAAAATACATCAAAAATTTCAGGTTTTTGTTAGATACCTATTTTTGGTCTGTCTTTTCATCCCTACAAACTAGTTGAACACATTTTACAATCCCAAGCAGAAATACCCTAATTATGTTAAGTGACTCAAGGGATAGAGTTAATTTTGTATGACTAGATTAAATTTGCTTGATTGCTCTTTTTTAGTGAAGACTATGTTAATGTCAAGTTTAAGACTGACAGCTTTTTCTGCTTTTGAAAAAGATATAAGAGAACATTTTTCTCAGCTAGTTCAAAATAGTATAAATCATTCACAAATATAAACAATAGTCCAAATTCTCCACAACTAGAAGTTTGACACCTATTCCATGAGGTACTATTACCTTTGCTAGGAGATCTGAATATTATGTAATTCAAATACCACCCAACAACTATTCACTGCTGTTTTCTAATGTTTGAATATTAACTAGAGGTGTTAGTTCTTTATAACTAGTACTGAACAACATTTATATATATGAAACAAAATTTTAGATATTCAAAATAATGAGCAAAGATATAAAAACTGCTGAAATTATTTTAAAAACAATTTATCATTTCAGAAATTCCCAGGAATTATGATTTCTCATTCCTGAATCCCAAAGACTAATATTTATTCAAAATTTGGAAATACTACTTGGAATTAAAACTTAAAAAGTTGACTAAGAAAGCTTCCCTAATTCTGGAATTCAGAGCTTAGGAAACAGATGCAAGAAACAAACAAACAAAAAAGGTGTTACAGGTGTTATGATAACATTCTGTTTAGGTTACAGTGAAGACAGAAAGGCAATAGACACAGTGCAATTAAACCTACAGAAGTCTGGAGAAGGCTTCATAACAAAGGAGATGAGCTCTTGAATTGTGTCCTGAAAGACAAAAAAACTATCTTCTAGGAGACTAGAAGGAGGTATGAGGTTGCTGACAGTCAATACAGGGAGAAGACTGTTCAAAGGGTGGGGTCATGAAACACCATGGGTTTTTCAGCAAAAATTTCATAGTTTAATGTGAAAGGTAGAGAGTTTGATGGGAGATAGTTAGAAATAGCAGAAAGGGATGCAACTTAGGATCTTCTGATGAATGGAAAAGTCTCCCAAGAATCCAAAGTAGTTGACTGACTTGATCAGCTTTATGTTTTAGACAGATCCCTCTGGCAGACACATGGAGGACAGTTTCACAGTGTATGAGACCAAAGATTAGTAGAGCAATCAGGCTACTGCAACATCCCTAAATCACTACTCTATAAATTGGTAAAGTCCCAAACATAGCTGGGCACGGTGGCTCACGCCTGTACTTCCAGCACTTTGGGAGGCAGAGATGAGAGGATTGCCTAAGTCCAGGGGCTCAAGACCAGCCTGGGCAACTTGGCAAGACCTCGTCTCTACAATAACTCAAAAAATTAAGCTGGGCGTGGTGGTGTGTGCCTGTGGTTCCAGCTACTTGGAAGGCTGAGGCAGAAGGATAGCCTGAGCCCAGCAGGTCGAGGCTGTGGTGGACGTGAGTATGCCACTGTAGTGCAGCCTGGGTGATAAGAGTGAGACTCCAACTCAAAAAAAAAAAAAAAAGTCCCAAACATATCCAACCACTGTTGAGTGGAAATCTGTAAGAGGAATTGGGAATGAAAGTAGTACTAAGTATAAAGGGTAAAATAACAAGTAAGATTTTAAAAGAGAGAGCAGGTAGTGATAATATTGATTGTATCATGAACTGAAGAATATAATAAACTCAACTCTCTGCAACTAAAGTGCCTCCCAATAAACAAAGGATCATTATATCTTTCCTATTGTTAAATTAAACTGCATTGGGTCTAAGGCTGTCTTCATACTGAGTACTGCTTAAAGAACCGCGACCTAACTTAGTACATAAAGCATAAACTAACTAAAAGCCTAATTAGGAGCATACTTTTGTAACAAATAGCTGAGTCTCAGCCTATCACAACAGCTGAGCTTCAATCTATTACAGGCAGCCAATGGATCAGAAAATGTTCAAATAAAGCAAACACCAAGCTAAACCCAATCCAGTTGTTTCTGTACCTCACTTCTGTTACCTGTTTATAAATGCAGCTTGCCCACGTCGTGGAGAAGGGCTCTTTGAACTTCTTTTGGTTTTGAGGGCTGCCCAATTGGTGAATCATTCTTTGCTCAAATGAACTGTTTAATTTGTCTAAAGTTTTTATTTTAACAGTGTTAGGTCAAAATGTTAGGTCGGTGCCTTTGAGCACGAATCCAGCAAGCAAAAGAGTTTATTCACTTTCCAAGGGAGGAAAGGAGCCTGATGCTAAGAGAAGCATTGGCACCAAAATGCTTAAGGGCTTTTTATAAGACTTCTTTTTTCCAGGAAGTTGGGAAAGGAAGTTGATTGTTTTGCAAAGAGCATTGCGGTGGGTGAAGGCGGTAGGGGTTATCGTTGCCATGGCGATTAGCCAGCTGTTCAGGATGCCAGTAACCTGAGTGTCAGGTAATCATGCAGACTGGGCCAGGGAAAGAGAAATTCTTAAAACACAAATGTTAACTTTGATGTCCTTTGATCCAGGGAACCAAAGGTACAACTTAAGCTGAGAGTGTGGTTTTGTTCTTGGGTTCTATACAGTCTTAAGACATAATTGGTTGTTTTTGTTAAGATTAATGACCTGTGGTCAGAGTGTAATTAGTCAAAGGCATGGAAAAGCTGAGCCAGGGTTGTATCAGGAAAAACTGAGTCAAGTTTCTGTTAGGTTTGTTTTAGAATGACTATAGTAACTCCATTTTGATTCTGCCCTTTACTGTTCTTTTTACATAATTATTTAAAATAAAATAAATAACTATGTAAAAAAATTCCTTTAGACCAGGTACAGTGGTTCATACCTATAATCCTAGCTCTTTGGGAGGCCGAGATGGGAGGATTGCTTGAGGTCAAAAGACCCTTCTAGGCAACTTAGAGATGAATGAGAACTTGTCTCTACAAAAAATAAACAAATAAATAAATAAGCATGGAGGGGGAGTATTGCCTGAGCCCAGGAGGTGGAGGCTGCAGTAAGCTGTGATTGTGCCACTGCACTCCAGCCTGGGAAAAAGAGTAAGACTCCACCGTAAAAAAAAAAAAAAATCATTTGTATAATAATTCAAACTGTTAAGAAATGCAGTTCCTTTAAAAGAGATATCTAGTTACTCTATCACTGACTCTCAAATCTATAGAACCTTCCTCATTTTCTAAAGAGTCTTGTTACCCTCATAAACCAGATCAACCTGCAATTTAAAATATGATAGAATTGACAGAATTGTTTTTAGTTGTCTATAAGTGATTGTCTTCATTGTTATTTTTCCTTCAGGTTGTAATTGGGGGGAAGCTGTTTATTAAAGGAACATCTATGAATAATAATCAGTCATCCTCAAGGCTAAAAGCTCTGGTCTCTCCTTCCCCCCAGCATCCCATTGCTGCTGATAGTGTTATGCAGACTTCACAAACAATTAAAACTGTTCACATGCAAACAATTTTGGTGTAATCATGAACAACAATAAAGAAGTTCACATACTTCTTTTATGTTTTTCATTATCTACCAATGCTCCTTTTAAAAGCATACTAATACATCCTATTATGTATTCCAAAGCTGTTACACATAAATGAATGTTCTTTTGAAAATTCTTTTGACATGCTACTGGAACAGCTCCAGAAAAAAAATTAACACTTTTGGGGAATTTTACTGCATCCCTTTTAGTAGCCAAATAGGAAGCGGGCAAAGGGGTTGGAGCCAAAGATTAAAATAAATACATTATTCATTTTTAACATGTTAGGGTTTTTTCTCATTCTTCATTGTAATAGCACTTGAACTAATTTTACTGTTAACACTGAATTTTTAGAATGGTGTTGTATAAATCATTTTTACAAAGTAGGAGACTAAAAAGAATTTCTGCTCACCATCAGCACACAAAATTGAACAAGTGACAATCTTTTCACACAATATGCTTCCCATGAGCATGCTCTTACGCATCAAAGAGGAAACAAAGCATTTCAGGACTATACTTATAAAAAAAAATTTTTTTAAAGCCTAGAGCAAATTTCAGAGTGGGAAAAAAAATCAATAGTCAAACTCATCACTGGATTTTTTTTAAAGGCAACATTTAAAGCAGGACATCTGTGATATTTATATAACATCAACAAGAAAAAGCACAAAGGTAGACTTAAGACAGACAAAGCACCCACCTCCTATGCTATAAAATATTTCTTATGTTTGTCCGTCACCTGAACAAGGGTGCTATTATTCTGCCAAGGCAAATGTGCCCTAAAAATGACTCATGTAAAAAAAAAAAAAAAAAAACGACTCATGTTTTGCATGCTTCTGATGAGTACAGTTTTTTCATATGTCTTGCTTAATGCAGCTAAATACTATGAATGGTATTCGGTTACCAAAAGATACAATGCACCTTTCAAGTTTAGGAAATTACTAGAATCTTCCATATAGAATAACAAATTATTATGT
>CAUYQG010103204.1:0-17131 GCA_963574415.1 Tarsius wallacei
GACCGGGGGTCCCTGAGCCTCGGACCAATGCGTCCAGCTGTGGGCAGTGGGGTAGGGGAAGGAGGGCAAGAGACTTTTTGGGGAACTCACATTCGGAGAATCTCACAGTTCCGCCTGTGTTGCCGCCATCTTCTGCCAGAATTGATGATGTAATTTAATGAGAACAACGTTTACAAAATGTATTTGTAGAAAAGTAATCTACCATGTCCTATTCCTCATATGTACTTTGTAGGTGAACATCATGCTTTTTTTTTTTTAAAAAATCTATTTTTCAGAATAATTAAGTTCTCAGAATTTCACTAGGTGGCACCAAAAGCATAAAAATAGAAAATGAGACTTTTTTTTTTTTTTAAGTAGTTAAGATTAGTTTTTTAGTTGACTTTTTAAGAAAAATCCATTTATTAATATTATGGTCATAGTAGGTTTCATTTATTAATATTATGGTCCAGAAAAACAATATTTAGTACATGGTACAAGTGGATATAAGAAAAAACAAAATAATTTATTTAATATTTATTGAAACCTAAAGTCGTGTTAGATATTGCAATGGTTGTTTTAAGTATATATATTTTTAGGTTAGAGATATGTAAATAATAAAATTTACATTTTAATTAATTAATTGAATAAATTGGGCCCCAGACTTTGTAATCTAATGAGTGGTGGTAATGTGTAATTCTTCATTTAAAGAAGAGTTTGAGTAACAAAATATGGTCTTAATGTTCTCAACAGTGAATTCAGATGCTTTTTATAAAAATCAGCTTTTATAGAAAATTCTGTCTACATTTATTGTGTTCTTGAAGAAAGGTAGTCCACTTAGGCTACATAGCTAGCTAGATAGGTAGGTAGTTCCCTAATGCTAAAATTCTAAAATTTAAATTCAGTTTTACTATGTGTTACAGGGATTTTTTTTTATATGGAAAAACTGTTGTCTGAAATTAAAGTAGTTTTTAATCAAACTTTATACTTTATTAATAGTTTTCTACATATATATGAATTTTTTTTGTTTTGTGTTTATTTGCAGTAATTCTGAAATAGCAGGTATTATGATTTTTATTGTAAACAGTTAGCCTTACAATAGGTCGGAGAGCTTAAGTAACTTTTACAGTATGAAACAAGTAAAATATTTGAAAATTAAAGCGTAGGGCAGTGAGGTAGATGATGCTTCTGAACGGAGCAGGAAGGTGTTTGCATTGCATGTGAGTGTACTTCTCTGATGCCCCAAAATTATGTTTGTATTATAATTTATTCTGGAGGATAAAGCATGAACATAAAAATAATGTTATAAGGCTGTAAATGAATACTAGGTAGTGCTGCTGAGAAGTTTAGAGCAGAAAGAGACCACTTCTGAATTGGGTAGGATGAAAGAAAGACTTCTCCGGAGATGAAAAATGGGGTATGGCTGTGGAGAATTAGTGGGAGTTTTTTTGTTTTTTAAATATTTCTAATTTGCATAAGTGATATGCATTTATTGTACAAAAATGAGAAAATGGAAAAATGGTAGATTAAAATCACCCGACTTCTTATTTCCAAAGGATAGAGTTTAGTTAGATATTGAGGAAGAGAGGATAATATTAACTGAGGAAAGCTATGGAACTAAAAAAAACAAGACACACTTGTGAACTGCTACAACTGCACTAAATGTGGTTCATTCACAAGGTTTGTTTGGAAATGGATGATACTATATTGTAGTAGTGTCACAGTCATTGTAGTTGTGCTGATATTAGTAGTAGTTCTACTGTTGCCACATCACACCTTGCTGTTGGCATTTTACATATTTACCTTACATTGATTGGTAGAGCACTTTTTTAAAGAAATAAACTCTTCAGCAATTTTATCCTCTGGGAAAAACAAATAAAGCAGTAAAAAACAACAGGAAGTTTCTGATGTAGAGATTTACTAGCTGCTCTGAGGCTTTGACTGTGATGAACAATGTCACTAATCTTTATGGTTTTGGCAATGCGAGTAATGTAGTTAAGGAAATATCTTGGCCCAAAATGTATCTTTATCTGATAATGAAATTAATTTTTTTCAGTCTTTGCCATTGTAGTTGCTGCTCTTTTTAGTCTTTATCTTTTCTAATTAACATTTAGCAATCAAAATGACAAATTTTGTATATTTAAACATTGCTGTAAATGAATTTGATCACTTAATAACAAATCACTTAGGAACTTGATTTTAGTATTCCCATTTGGAATACAAAGTGTGTGGGAATACATAGGGTTAGATGACACCAGCCCTAAGTAGTTGATCTTTACTTTAGCTTGGTCAATAATGTATCCAAAAAAATCAAATAACGTATATATTGTGTTCAAGAACAAAATGTAGCAAAAATCACATCCAAAAGGAGGGATATTTATCCCACATGCCTTATTTTTTTTCCCCATTGAATCCCAGTGGCATTTTATATTTTTCTTCTTTCTCCTTTTATTCATTTATCAAAACTATGCTCTTGCCCAGGGGAGTGGCAATTTGTGTTTAACCTACACACACTTAATTTTTAAATGAAAAACAAAAAATATAATTGTTTTGGATGTGCCTATTTGGTATGAACACTAGATGGCAATATTGTTGCATTCTAGCTTTAAGATGCCCTGAGAAAATATATATTTTACCTGTTCATATTGTCTTTGCTATTTAGAGAATTTGTTAATTTAACACTGACTATTTTGAATAAAAATAAAGTTGTCTGAAAATATTTAATGATATACATGTGTGTATATATACTTTTTTTGAAAATGTGAGTAAAATCGGCAATTAATTACATTGTATGAATATTTTCCACCTGGAAATAAATTGCTTTTTATTGATTGTAATGCTTCTATAAGAGATAATACTTTCGTCGGGCTCGGTGGCTCAGCCTGTAATCCCGCGCTTTGGGGGGCTGAGGTGAGTGGATTGCCTGAGCCCACGGGTTCGAGACCTGCCTGGGCAACTTGGCGAGACCTCATCTCTACAATAAATCGAAAACTAGCCGGGCGTGGTAGCGCGCGCCTGTAGTTCCAGCTACTTGGAAGGCTGAGGCGGAAAGATCGCCGGAGCCCAGCAGGTCGAGGCTGCGGTGGCCGGAGCGACGGAGTGAGACTCCTCAAAAAAACAAAAACAAACAAAAAAAAAGAGATGATAATATTTTCTGTTTAGTTTAGTTTCTGTTTTAAGGATTTATTTTAATGTGCTATTTTTATAGCTGAATTTACCACTTAAATAACTTTAAAATATTTTTATATACAATAAATCGATCATATGTAATTTCAGAATTCTCTTGAAGCAAAAGTTTATTTCCATTGCATTTCATTTAAATTTAATCTATCTATGATGAAGTTATAAAAGTTGTAGCTTAAGGTCTCTAAAATTTATTAAAATTACAATTGAGAATAATAATCAAATTTATAATAGTTTTAGTAATTTTGTATTGTAGTTGTCATGTTTCTAAATTTTCTTTGTTCATTATTGGATTTTGGATAAAATTCTTAGTATTATACATAAAGAGAATAATAGCACATTTAACATCTTAAATTATGTTAATACTCAGATTTATTGAACTTCAATGTGACTTTAAAAAAATCATTGATATAGGTTTCTAAAGTGACTTGTCAAAGGAAAATTATGTTTAAAAAAGTGGGGATATTCAATCACATATGTTGATATCACATATTGATCTTACTTGATCAATTTGCATTTTGAAAAATAATTTTTGAAAGTAGTTCACTATAATTCTGCTATTTAAAAGGTTTAAAATAATATAGTTATTTCATTTCTATGTTATAAAAAATGTATTCTGGATTAATATCAAGAAACAGTTGAAGGATAGGCATGATGGCTCACGCCTCTAATTCCAGCACTTTGGGAAGCCAAGGTGGGAGGATTGCTTGAGGCCAGGAGTTCAGGATCAGCCTGGGCAGCATAGTGAGATAGATTCTCATCTCTATGTGCATACTTGCATACGTATTAATATATAAACAGCTGAAAATAAGAAAAGGAATATAGTTTTTTAAAAAAGTTCCAGTGTACCCTACTGACAAGTTGAATTTTTTAGTAATTAATACCTGATTTTTGTGTGGTTTCATATTTTAATTTAAAATAAGAAAAATCTTAAATTAAAATGTCCCTATAAATTTATTTTTATTTATAAGAACATAAATAAACATTTTGGAGCATAGTTTAATGTACATATGTATTTAAGTGCACATTTTTATTTCTGCTTTCCTTGTAAACTCACATCATGATACTATATATTGGGACTTATTTGTTACGTCAGCTTAACTTTATGGTCATGAATCCACTTAATCTTTTCTCACAGAGGTTGCATTATTATAATAATATTTAAATAACCTTAAGCTTTTTGCTCATTGGTTTATAAGCTGTGTAGGGCATATTTAAATGAATTATTTTCTCCAAGTAAATTTATCATCAGTCAGAATGATAATTTAGTTATCTGTGAGAGTTTTTTGCAGCAGATATTTTATTTGTCATTCACCACAGCTGTAGGAAGATGTTTTTGCTATACTATACTTGTTAGGGTAGCTAACATTTTATTCAACCAAAAGCAGATTTTTAACATATTTCTTCAAATACAGGTAGATGTGAATTGTATAGTTTTCAGTTTTTTAAAGTAGATGTTTTGTTTACATTTATTTAATTCTAAAGCATTTAAGAATAAAAATACTTTAATTTAAGCTTCAGATTCACAGTCACTATATTTTTTTCATAGTTGGAATTAATTTTTCTTTCTCTGCTTAAAATTTTATTTAACGAATATTTATCAGGTGTCTAGAATGTGTCAGGCACTGTGTTGACTAAAGAGAATACAGAATGAAGAAAATGTCCACAGCCAGTATAGCTACCAGATTCTAGCTTATACTATCAGACTTAACAGTGTGTATGGTATGTATATTTACTGGGAGGACATATACATGCTGAAAGAACTAATGCTTAAAGTCAATATTAATACTTAAATAGAGTTAATAAATAAAAATAAGATTTTTTTTACTTCAGCGGACCTTGGTATTGGATAACTTAGCCATTTAAGTGTCTTCTACCAAGTGATAACAAGCCTGTTTGTTTAATGTTTCCTCCCAATGTGCCTTGAACTTAGTGCTTCGAGCAATTATTGTTTGATACTTATAACTGAATTTTGTTAATACTCAATTAATTTTTTTTTTTTTTTTTTAAGTCAGAGTCTCACTCTGTCACCCAGACTGGAGTGCAGTGGCCGCTTCCGGCCACCGCAGCCTCAACCTGCTGGGCTCCAGCGATCCTTCCGCCTCAGCCTTCCAAGTAGCTGGAACTACAGGTGTACGCTACCATGCCCGGCTAATTTTTGATTTATTGTAGAGATGAGGTCTCGCCAAGTTGCCTGGGCGGGTCTTCGAACCCGTGGGCTCAGGCAATCCACTCACGTCAGCCTCCCAAGGCGCAGGATTACAGGCTGAGCCACCGAGCCCAGCTTCAATTAAATTTAGTTATGACTTTAGTATCAAACAACCCCAGTTAGTATTTGGAACTCAAAGTAAGCAATGCATTGTGTATGGCCAATTATAAACTGTCTGAGAGGCTTTTCTTAAAAAAGTTACATCATCATATTATGTTTATATACGGTATTTAAAACTGCTTTTTATAGATTTTTAATCAAAAGCACTTTAACCAAATAACTTGATTTTATAAAGATTCTGCTTGTGATTATAAAACCTCTTTACCTTAAAAATTAAATTTGCACTTTTCATAATACTGCAGTTCTATTCATTATTTCTACAGTTAGGAATTACATTTACTAAATGCTAGTCAAATAACAGTAGAAATCATAGTTGATAAAAATATTATCTAATGCCTATATTGATAAGGTAAGAATTTGAATCTCGTGAACATAAAGAGTAACATCCCAAAAATCTAGTTATGAGATATTTATATAAAGTGATTTTTACTTTGGGCATTGTCTTTATAGATACTAAACTTGGTGACTAATAGGAACGATTTTCCTTAAAATTCCATACTAGATACTCGAGTATTAGAAATGTGACGAACTATTCCTTTGCAGTTTCTCTGCTTCATTTGTTTTGTGATAGTATTGCAAAGTTTCTGTAATAACCAACTGAAATATTTGATGCTATTAAGCTAAATTATGTAAATCACAGAAAATAGCTTGAATACCAACATTTTCTAATAATCTTACTATGTTTTTTTCTTAACCACGACTGAGATTGTGAGGCATTCCATTCAAGAGATGGTGAAGGAGCCTTACTTAATGCCTACCTCGCTGATGAATAGGTCAGCAGGGATGCTGTTTGATAGAGGCTGGCTCTTCTCTAGCAGCTAAGAGCATCACCGCCATGATGCTCAGTCTCCACTGGTGCAGTAAATGAGATTCTCAAATCTCCTACTACCCCTGGTGTGGATATATTACTGTTCTGCCATCAGACCACTCGTGCAGTAGGTGCCTATTTCAGGAGATTTTTTTTAAAGAACTGGGGATGCTTCTTCATGTTTGGAAAGAGTTAAGTTGATCTATGATTTTTACTAGCTGCACTGTTATTGTGCGAAATACTAATATTAATAGTATTAGTAATGCACAGCATGTTTCACTCTACTGCTCAGGGCTAAAAGGTTGTTTTTCTTGTCCTCACTTGAACAGTGTTTTTCCCTACTCTCTTATTGTCTTCCCTAAATCTGGTATTAAATGTCTTCAGTGTAGCTACTTTGCCTTTGTGAATATATCAGTCCAGCAGTAGGCATTTTTACTGAACTCTAGGAAACTGGAACCATTGCTTTAGGATGGCAAGTTAAAAAAACTGCCTAAGGGATTTTAAAAATTGCACAAGTTGTACTTTCTACTTTTGTATGAAATAATACATTGGTACTCTATTTTCATAGGCAATGTTTTATAACTACCTTTCTCAAAGCCTGGTATTGCTTCCAAGAAGTATACCAAATATATATCCTTTATTCACATTTTTTGGGAAAATATATTCAACACTAATAGATTGTATTTGACTTGGCACATTTTTTGCTGGAAGCACAAAAGAAAGTGGATATGTGCTTGTAAATGCATATTTAAGAGACTCTACTGTTAATATATAGTGACTGTATAGGAAAATTCACACATTAGATAGCACTTTATGACTACATTACTTTAATGAGGAGTTTTAATAAGAACATGTTAGGAGATAAATGATTTGGAAAAATTTTCATTGTGGAAATGTGTGCCACATTTAAAAATACTTCTATATGAGGGGGAACCAAAAAACCCAGAATTTATTTATAAAAAATTGTTTGTTCATTCTTGCATGTTTAAACTTTAGTTACCCTCAAAATACTCTCTGTCTGATGCAATACACCTATTGAGACGGTTTTTCCACTGTTCAAAAAAGTTTTTGAACTTGTCAATTTTGATGCCTTTGAGTACTTCTGCCATTTTTTGTTTCACCTCTGCCACATTGACAAAACCTTTCCCTCTGAGGACTTTTTTCATCTGGGGAAGCTAAAAAGTCACTTGGAGCAAGAAAAGACGCTGGTTTTGGTCACAAACTGCTAAATAGCGCTGTGTGGGCAGGTGCATGTCATGGTGGAAGAACCATCTATTTGCCCCAGCTCGGGACCTTTCTTTTGCAAATTGTGAAGCAACCTTCTCAAAACTTCCAGTAAAAACTTTGGTTGACCATCTGATCCAGAGGAACACATTCTGCATATACTACAAGGGGTCTGCCCTCCAAAAGATGATTAAAAGAAATGGTAGTACTTAATGGAGATTTCTGAGAAATTGTCTCAACTTTTTGTCAGCACACAACGAATTAGAGTTCTTTGAAGGAGCTTGGCCACACCTGCTCATCTGTAAGCATACTGCAGTAGCTGGTGCTGCAGAAAAGTTCTTGTCCTTTCCCCTAGATGATAAGTTAGGATTCATAGGCCCAAGTTACCTTTATAACCTGATTGCTCCCTTACCTTTGGGCACTGAATGGATAGAGAATTGAATTCTTAGAATAGAAAATAGTAACACCCCCATAGTTCAGAATAAGAAAGGAAACTAGGTTTACTCAGAACTGTCTTACCTGTTCCCCTGGCTTAAAATGCTGTGTGGATGTTGATGGCTTTTGAATTTTGTATTCGTAGCCCTTATTTTCTAGTTCTCCACCCAGATTGCCACCTGAACCTGAACTGTACCTGAATGTCCCATATACATCACACACCGATATGCCCCAAACTGGATCAATTCCTTAAACCTTTCCCTGGATTTTCAGTCTTACCTAGACTTCAAAACTAGTCATTTATTCATTCATTCATTACTAAGCACCCTACTATGTGGTATATACATTGTTAGGTGCTAGAAAAACAAAAACAGATAATAGATAATTTCTAGTTTTTAGCTATAGAAATTATCTCTGAAGTCTTTAATTTCCCCTCCTTCATTTAGTTGGTTAACAAGTCCAATCTGTTTTTCCTCCTAAATACAAATTATCTTGAACACGTTCTTTTCTTTCTACTGCCACAGCCATTACCTTAAATTCATAGCTTCACTATTTCTTAGATTATTGCACCAGCTTCCCATCTGGTCTCCCTGTCACCAGACATCGTCCAGTTCATTTTCCATACAGTTATCAGCATGTGTCTTAAAAAATAAATGTGAACTTTCTTTTCTGCTTATACATTTTTAGTGAGTTACATTATCTACAGAGCCAAGTCTACCTTCCATATAGCTTGTAAGGCTCTTCACAGTCTGGCTCCATTTTCTGCTACTTCCTTCATTCACCCTGTACGAGGGGGAACCCCAAAACACCCAGAATTATTTTTTGAAGGGCAGCCCCCTGGTTTCCCTACTAGGTAAGTGTTCTAGGAACCCATCGGCATCAGTGTACCAGCTAGCATTGCTGTGAGAGGCCGTGTTCAGCTTTAGTGAATTTTTTTTCGGAGATTCTTTCAACACATTTTCCCATTTCATGATGGGTGATTTGCAAGTGCATCTGCCCACACCGCATTGTGTCCAGCAGTTTTTGACTAAAAATGGCATGACTCCCAGCCTATTACCTGATCTCACCCCAAGCAACTTTTTTTGTAAGAATAAATACACAATTTTTAAATAATAATTTGTTTGGCTCCCCTTTTTTACACCATTATCAATAAGCTATTTTCTCCCTGAAGGCACACTTATTTTTCATGTTTTTGTATTGTTACATGTACCCTCTACTACCATTGAGCTTTCCTTTATTCTTCATGGCCCATCTTCCAAATGTCATTTCTCACTGAATCTGCAATTTGCCTCTCTTCATTTTAGTTCATTTCCTTCTCTATAATCCAGGAATTGTGTTTACGCATACCACTAACACAGCACTCATGTTTTTATCATTTTATATGCTTGTGTCCCACTACCTGAATTCTTTGAGGACACACACCTTGTGTTTTCATTTTTTAAAAATCTCTTGCACAATGCCATCCATGAACATGAGATCATTTATTGAATGATTTCCCATTTTCTTAACATACAGTTATGGTCTTCTGGTTGCTAAAGGTTTGCAGTCATTTGCATGCTAAAAAGTTGCAGAGATTGGAGGCACTGTCTTTAGTACCTCTGTTATAAACATGCTTGCCATTTTTTGTTTATCTGGTATTTGAAGACTAACAATCCGCCCTTCTTTTTTTGAAAGTAAAAATTGATGGTGGTGATTTAAAGTTAGTCTGCTTTGTCAGTATCTGCCTATCTCTTTCATGTGCTGTATTCACCACCTCTAGTTTGTGTGTGTAAAGATGTTAGTTGAACTCTCTCAATGTATGCCATGAATCATTACATCTTCTGAAATCAGATCAGGTGTGGTGTTTGTTGGGTTGTTGTGGAACTTATACACTGACATTTTACATGTTAAGTCCATTTATTTAAATAATTTAATATGTTTCAGATTGTTAAGCTTCTTTCAGGACAAGCATGATAGAGTATTTCATAAATTAATGGACATATATACCAACCTATCAAAGTACAAAAATAATGGGCATGTTAAAAATTAATTACAGTTGTAAATTGATTTCCTTTTGTTGGCAGAAAGAGCAGTTTATTAGCCCAGGAACAGGTTCACACTGTTTTTACATCAAGTATTTCCAGCTGAAGCTTGTTAGTGACTGCCTCTCAGATTAAGGAAAAAAAAATCCTCACTGTGGTACATGAACTCCTATTGTTAAGACATAAATAATCAGCTCATCCCCTACATGGATGAGAACAAAGAACATAATAGTACACAGAGCAAAGATTAAACAAATATTGCATAACCCCATTTAAGATGTAAATCTAAAATATTGTACATATAAGGGCATTTTCGGGTTTTATTTTTGCAGAACCTAGTCAAAGGAAAAGGAATACGTGCTTTGGTTTTTGAATTCAGTAGATTGATTATTTTAAGCTAAGGTAAATAAAGTACTTAAAGCAGTGTCAAAATGCTGCTAGTGTATGAAAGCTAGGGAAATACTGTTTTCTTTGATAACAGGATGCTTCAGATTTTTAGGGGATAATTTATTCTTAAGCCAAGGACAAAAAGAATTTTTATTTTGAGGAAAAACATCAGTGGAAACATGTGACTAAAATCTTAGAGGTGAAACATTGACTTTTAATACTTAAAAAAAATCTTTGTATTTTATGGCATGAAATCTAAATTCTGACTTTGAAAAGTAAAATCTACTCCCTAGGCTACTTTTTTATTCATTTGAATTTTATTCATTTGGCTTTGAACTTGACAAAATAGACAAGAAAAGCAGCTGTGGAAAACAGTATATAATTCCCTAAAATCTGACAAATATTAGCTAGTGAATATCTCCTCATAGGTTATAGAAGCCCAGAAGGGAGGAATAATTTTCTCACAAATTTTAGGCTTAAATAGTTAAAATGACTTATCTTGAAAATGCTTCTAGTGCTTCAGGAAAAGACCTTTTTATTACCTTTGCTTTTTAAAGATTTTAATATTTAACCTCACCTTTACTACATTCATCCATCATTTATTTTGCAGTTGTGAATATTACTGTAAGTGATCTTGAATCCACAAGCAAGTAAAAAACTTTACTTTGGGATACCATTTTTCGGTGTTGTCTCATTATTTTAGATTTTAAGAAATCAGACTTCCCGCACCTTAAATTATTTATCTTTTAAAGCTTAAACCTTAAAAATAGTAATTTTCTGTCTAATATAATATGTACTATGATTTGTGAAATGTTAATATGTTATTAGGTTAAATAAGCACCACATTAATATTTTACTTTTGTGCTGTCAAACCCCATACATGTGACAGTTTTGTTCACAGGATTGTTGATAGTTACTTCTCAAGGCTATTGTGTATCCTTAGAGCAGCACATTTGCCTATTACAGCATTGATATACTTCTTTGTCCTTATTGCTACAATTCCATTTAGGCTTTTTCTATGTTTTGACTTGTAGTACCTGTTCTCTAGGGCTTCCAGCCTCCAGTATACTCATAGTTACCTCTTTCAGTGTGGAATGCTGCCAGAGTTGTCATTTACTCACTTTTCCTTCTTCCTTCATCTATCCCAACAGGGTTATCTCTTCCCTGTTTTTGCAGCTCACTGTTTGTGGTAGTATAAGGAATATGGGCTTTGGATTCAGATAGTATTCAAATCCAGTGCTGTTCTTACCTCTGTTAACTCAGTGACCCTGAGCAATTTACTAACCTCTCTGAGGTTGTTACCTCATCTGGAAAAGAGATTTTTTTATAGCACCAGTCAAGGAGTTTTGTGAGGATTGAAGAAATTGAAGTGCTTAGCACAATATAGAGCCTAGAAACAATGATAAATTCCAGTCTGTATACTACCAATTACCAATGGTCACCATTATTAGTAATTAGTTTTTTTTTCCCTCTCTCTCAAGTTTTGTCCATATCCTTTACTAAGACCTTAGGGAAGGAGTGAATGCCAGTTTACATATGTGTCATTCTTAGGAATTTTGAAAGAAGAAAAAATAAAAGCACATAGAACTCATACTGGCTTTCTTTATTCACAGAAGCAATAGTCTTAACAAACCACTTTCTAATACTCATCAACACCCAAGTGAGGCATTATTTTGACCAAATATTTTTAACATATTAAATATTCTTAAAATTAAGTGCTTAAAATAGAATTTGTTGATACAACTCTAAAATGTTTTCTAGTAAACTTCTAGTAAGGCATATGTGTTGTATTCTTTTTCATTGGGACATTTGGATAAAATAATTTTGAAACTTGTTAGTTTTTTGGGGGTGACTGACTAGGGACTGTTAGTGCCAATCATCCTTTTTTGAAGTCTGTTTTTTCTCATCCTTTAAATGAGGCATTAATCTCCAAGATTTCTAGTCCTCATGGGCTAGCTCTCGGTTTTATTTTGCAATTATATTTATGTTGAAAAGTTGTACTTTTTAATAATTTTGAAGTGCAGTTGGCTTTTATCCCTCAAACAAGAACAGAACTTCTACCATTTAAAAGAAATAAAAATTAAGATTTCAGAAAATAGAACACTCAGGTTGGAATTTATATAATAACAGTTTTAATATAATCCTATGCTGTAGAGGAAGTGATAGGTTTTACTGCCACAGGTTTGCGCCAACCTTGTAAGAACCCTTTGTGGGCTCACAGCATATCAGTCGCTACATATCCTCCTTGAGACTAAGCACAAGTCTTAACTCATTGTCCGCCTCTAAGTAGGAAAGACCTGTAATCTGTAAATGTTTGGAAACCCACCCAAGTGGCATATCAGTACTGAGATAATTAACATTCTCTAATCTTCCCACTTGGGTAGGTACTTAAACATTGAGTTAAAATTTATTCTGACTGCTTATAAGATTTTTCTTAAAGCACTCTATATTTTGCTATTTTATCAGTGTTTTTATTTTATAATTAAACTTTAAAAATGTAATTGTAGATTCATATGTAGTTGTAAAAAATGTGCATATGCTTATATGAAATTTTATCCTGTGTGTAGGTTTGTTTATCCACTATCACTGTAAAGATATAGACCAGTTCTGTTATCACAGGGATTCCTCCTATCGTCTGTTGATAACCTTTCTCCCTTGCTTTCCTTCTTCTCCCTTACTTTTCTTCCTCTATTCCTGGCATCTACTAATCTCCACCTCTATGATTTTTGTCATTTCAAAAATTTATATGTATAAGCAGAATTATATAGTATGTAATATTTGAGAATTGACTTTTTTGACCTAGCATAGTGAATTCATCTGAGATTCATCCAAATTCTTACATGTATCAATAGTTCATTCTTTTTCATTATTGAGTAGTGTTCCATGGTTTGGATATACCAGTATTTGTTTAATCATTCACTTGTTGAAGGATATCTGGGCTCTTTCCAGCTTGGGGAGTATTATGACTAAAGCTGCTATGAACCTTCATGTACAGGTGTGAGCATGCAGGTGTCTGGAATAAATGCCTAAGTGCAATTTCTGTGTAATATGGTAATTACATACTTAGTTTTATAAGGCATATTCATGCTTTACCACTTCTAGTGAAGTGTGTAAATCTTACTTCCATTTTGGTCCTTTTTTACTTTCCCACTTTTTTTTTTTAAAGCAGGATTTATTGAGAGTACAGAAAAGCTCCCAAGTAGGAGGGGACCCAAAGGGATTGCCCCCATTTTTCAAATATTGTCTTGAGTATCAGGTGGTGTTACAAGTTTTAAATCAAACATGATTTAGAAAACGCATGATATATTGTATTTATCCATATATTTGCTCTTTCCATCCATCTTTCTTTCTTTCTTTCTTTCTGTCTTTCTTTCTTTCTTTCTTTCTTTCTTTCTTTCTGCTCAGGGATTCTTCTTTTATGACTTCCTTTTTGTTACAAGAACTTCCTTTTGCCATTCTTAAAGGTAAGTCTGCTAGTGACAAATTCTTATTTTTCCCTTGTTTGAGCATGTGTTTATTTACATTTCATTCATGAGATATATTTTTGCCAGTTATAGGTATTATACCTCTCCAGTCCAGGGGAAGGATAACCCTACGTGGGTGGCCTTCTGTTGTTGGCTTGTTGATTGGGAGGTACTGGGCTTGATTTACCTTCTGCTATTGGGTGGGAAATTATAAGACTCCCTGCCTCTGTATTCTTCCACCATTATTCGGGTCCCCAAACAGTCTACCTTCCTCTCAACCTTTCAGAGCCTTCTTTTGGTTACCTCTTACATTATTTCCAGGGCTTGTAATTTTTGTTTTTAAAAAATTTTAAAGAAGTGGGGTACAATTCAGGATTCGATATACAAGTGGTCATCGTACAGATAAAGATTGGGCCTCCCTTTGGTCCCCACTTTGCCTGGTTTGAGACCCTTATTGATGTTGTGTGTCCCCCTTCCCTTCACCCTGGCAGTATCCTGCTACTGTCAATTCCTTTCTTATACTATTATGGTAAATGTTCACCCTGGCAGTATCCTGCTACTGTCAATTCCTTTCTTATACTATTATGGTAAATGTTCAGGGTCCACTTACGAGTGAGAGCACGTGGTACTCTTTGTTTCTGTGATAGATCACTGAGAATAATATACTCTAAATCTATCCAAGTTGCTGCGAAGTCCGTATGTTTGTCCTTCTTTATAACTGCGTAATATTCCAATGTGTATATGTACAACATTTTAAAAATCCAGCCCAGTTTTGATTGGCAGCACTATTGGTTCTATGTTTTTGCTATTGTGAATAGTGCTGCAGTAAACATGCATGTGCAGGTGTCTTTTTTGTAGAATGAGTTCCTCTGGGTATATTCCTAGTAGGGGGATTGGGTCATATGGATTGGGTTATATGGAAGGTCCATGTCTAGTTCTTTTAGAAATTGCCACAGTTTTCCAAAGAGGTTACACTAGTTTGCATTCCCACCAGCAGTGTAGAAACGTTCCTTTTTCTCTGCATCCTCACCAGCATCTGTTTGTTTTAATGATGGCCATTCTTACTGAAGTTAGACGGTATCTCAATGTGATTTTGATTTGTATTTCTCTGATGATTAGTGAGACTGAGCACTTCTTCTTGTGCCTGTTAGCTGCCCGTGTATCTTCTTTTGAGAAGTATCTATTCATGTCTTTAGCTCACTTTTTAATGGGGCTGTTCGTTTTTTTCCTTTTGGCACATTTGAGTTCCTTGTAGATTCTGGATGTTAGGCCTTTGTCAGATATACAGTTGGCAAATATATTTTCCTATTCTGTGGGCTCTTTCCCCACTCTCTTGATGGTTTCTTTTGCTTTGTAGATGGTTTTCAGATTGAATCTTATATCTTTTGGCATGGGCATTTGGGGTTTCTTCCTATCCATGAGCATGGAATATTTTTCCATTTGTTTGTGTGTGTCTTCTTGGATTTCTTTGAGCACTTTTTTTTTAGTTTTCATTGTAAAAGTCTTTCACTTCTCTGGTTAGGAAGATGCCAAGGTATTTCATGTTTTGTGTGTCTATTGTAAATGGGATGGTGCTTTTTATTTGGTTCTCTGCCTGCTTGTTGTTGTGTAAGAATGCAACTGTCTTTAGCACATTTGTTTTGTAACCTGAGACTTTTCCAAATTCCTTTATCAATGCAAGCAGGTTTTTGACAGATTCTCTTGGGTTTTCGAGGTATAGGATCATATCATCAGCAAAGAGGGATAACTTGACTTCCTCTTTTCCTATTTGGATACCCCAGATTTCCTTTTCTTGTCTAATTGCTCTAGCTAGGACTTCCATCACAATGTTGAACAAGAAGGGTGAGAGTGGACAGCCTTGTCCTGTTCCAGTTTTCAGGGGAAATGTTTCCAGTTTCTGTCTATTTAGCTTTATGTTAGCTGTGGGTTAGCTGTGGGTTTATCATAGATGGCACTTACTATTTTGAGGTATGTTCCTTCCATGTCTAGGTGTTTGAGGGTTTTTATCAAGAAGGGATGCTGGATTTTATCAAGAGCTTTTTCTGTATCTAATGATAGAATCATGTGGTTCTTGTTTTTGCATCTCTTGATGTATTTAATTACATTTGTGGTCTTGTGGATGTTGAACCAGCCCTGCATCCTGGGGATGAAGCCTACATGGTCATGGTGGATTATTTTGAGATGTGCTATTGGATCTGATTTGCTAGAATCTTGTTGAGAATTTTTGCATCTGTGTTCATTAGGAATATTGGCCTGTAGTTCTCTTTTTTTTTGTTGGATCTTTACCCGGTTTGGCTATCAGTTTGATGTTAGTTTCGTAAAATGATTTGGGGAGAATTCCACCTTTCTCAATTGCCTGGAATACTTTCATTAGGATTGGTATTAGCTCCTCCTTTTACATTTTGTAGAATTCTGCTGGAAAGCCATCTGGTCCAGTGCTTTTTTTTGTAGGTAGTTTTAGTATGACAGGGTCAATTTCCTGGGTTGTTATTGGCCTATTTAGTGTCTCAGTGTCTTCTTGTTTCAACCCTGAGAGGTTGTGTGAAGTTAGAAAGTCCTTCATTTCATTTACATTATCAAGTTTGTTTCCATATAGGTGTGCATAATAATCTCTGATAATCTTATGTTTCTCTTCAGGGTCAGTTGTGATTTGATCTTTTGCATTTCTGCTTGTGTTTATTTGGGCTTTTTCTCTCTTTTTCTTGGTTATTCTGGCTAAGGGTCCATCAATCTTCATTATTCTTTCAAAGAACCAGCTTTTTGTTGATTTTTTTCTATATTTTTGTTGTCTGTGTCCCATATTTGGGCTTTTACTTTGGTGATTTGGATTCTTCTGCTAAAGCTAGGGTTTTGATGTTCTTGTATTTCTATCTCCCTTAGGTGATTTGTTAGGCTTTTGACTTGTGATCTTTCCCTTTTCTTGATGTGTGTTCGTAGAGATATAAATTCTCCTCTTAGAACTGTATTCATGGCATCCTGGAGGGTTTGGTAGGATGTTTCTTCATTTTCATTTGCTTCCAGGAACCCTTTAATTTCTGTTTTGATTTCTTTGTTAGTCCAGTATCATTCAGTGATCATGCTGTTTAGTGTCCACATCCATGTCTTTGTGGGTTTTGGGGGAATTTTGTTCATGTTAATATTTACTTTTATTCCACTGTGGTCTGAGAAGGTGTGTGTAAGTATTTCATTTTTATAAAATTTGCTTATGCTTGATTTTTGGCCGAGGATGTGATCAATCTTGGTGTACGTTCCATGTGGGTGATAAGTAGAAAGTATATTCTGTGGTTGTTGGGTGGAGTATTCT
>CAUYQG010103206.1:0-16992 GCA_963574415.1 Tarsius wallacei
CGCCCGGCTAATTTTTTTTGATTTATTGTAGAGATGAGGTTTCGCCTGCCCAGGCGGGTCTCGAACCCGCGGGCTCAGGCAATCCACTCACCTCAGCCTCCCAAGGCACGGGATTACAGGCTGAGCCACCGAGCCCGGCTGCCTTTGTGTCTTATGTGTCACCTTTTGATATATAGGGGGTAATTGTAATACATTTAAATGTTAGGTATCCATCCCAGAGTGAACACGGGATATGTGTTGCATATGCGTTAGCCTACTATGAATGCCCATGCCTCCCTTTGTGAATATCCATAGCTCCTCCTATAACCTGTTGAATACGTTTACTTAACCAACCCACCCAGCATAAATTCCTGTTCCTTTTACCTCTCCCTCACAGTGCCAGTTCCAGCTTCTGGCTGGAGACTGCTTTCCAGCCTGTCAGAATGGCTATCCTGCAGGCTGAAACCCTTTATTAATAGGAAAATAAAGCCCTCCTTTCCAAATTTTTGAAACTTGTCATTATTCAATTGACACATTACAGCAGTTTAAGTAGCTATGTTTAAGAGAGATTGCAAAGGAGAAAAAATTTATAGACCTTACTTAACTTCTATAAGCCTACATCATCTCTTAAACCTCACTGAATTACTATGTGTGATAAATGAACAATGCATGTACAATGCTTGGCATAATTCATGAAACATAGAAAATATTGAATATATAATAGCCATCCTGTTGATGATGATAATGATGATGCTATTACTGGTGTTACTGCTACACTCTCCAAGCTCTCCTACCTTCTCCATTTTTCTTTGCAAATACCCTTTTTCCACCCACTTTTAAAATTAGGGTGTTTCTTGCAATTCTCTTCTCAACCCTTTTCTGTTTTTCTGCAGGGTAATTCTATCCACTTCTGTGACCTTAACCACCACCAATATGCTGATAACTCTTAAACCTGTGTCTAGCTGGTTCTGAGCGTCCCTATAAGAACAGTCCTACAGATAAACTGGTCTCATTTTCTTTCCTTGCAAACTTGCTCCTCTGCTTCTTTTCTTATCTCCTTAAATTCATTACTAGCCACAGAATCAGCTAAGCTAGAAACCTTGACGTGTATCTTAACTCTTGCCTTTCCCCTATCCATCACAGTCCATCAGTCCTTTAAGACAGCAGTCCCTAACCTTTTTGGCATCAGGGACTGGTTTTGTGGAAGATAATTTTTCCATGGACGGGGGCTGAGGGATGGTTTAGGGATGACTCAAGCACATTATATTTATTGTATACTTTATTTCTATTATTATTAAATTGTAATGTATAATTTAATATATAATATATGTATATACAATAAATATATAATGTAAATGTATATAATTAAATATAATGTAATACATAGTGAAATAATTATATAATATAAATAATTATATATTATGTATAAAAATTATGCCACCAGATGCAGCTGTACAATCGAAGAACATCAGCTCACTTGCCACTCACTGACAGGGTTTTGATATGAGTCTGCAAGCAATTGATTTATTAGGGTATCTGTGCAGTCAAACCACACTGCTAATATTAATCTGTATTTCAGCTGCTCCCAAGCACTACAATCACCACCTCAGCTCCACCTTAGATCATCAGGGATTAGATTCTCATAAGGAGTACACAACCTAGATCCCTTGCATGCACAGTTCACAATAGGGTTCATACTTCTATGAGAATCTAATGCTGCCACTGATCTGACAGGAAGTGGAGCTCACGCAGTAATGTGAGCAACGGGGAACAGCTGTAAATACAGATGAAGCTTAGCTCCCTTGCCCACCACTCACCTCCTATGTGCAGCCCCGTTCCTAACAGGCCATGGACCATCTGGTGGTCGGGGACCCCTGCTTTAAGATACCTTCTCAGCATCTCATAAATATTCCTTTCTGTTCTTCTGTCCTCTCCAGTGCACCTACCTTCATTTGAGATTTTTACCACTCCTTGACTGTTCTATACTGTAGCCTCCTAGCTAGTCTCCTTACCTTCAGAACTACCTTCCTCTGATTTTGTAAGCACACTGCTACCTAAGGAATCTTTGAAACATATAAATCTGATCATTTTATGCCCCTGCTGAAAACTGTTCTATGGCTTCCAGTGTCTACATAGTAGTTAAGACTCCTCAGCAAACAAACAATACTCTGCTTGATCTTGCACCTTTCTGTCTATGTGGCAGCACTCACTCCATCTTGTTTTAAAATATAGGTTCTATTATCATTCAGGTATGGTGAGACCAACAGATTAGGAGATGATTGCCATTGAAAGATAGTTCCTCACAGTTCCCAAGAGGAGAGGCTACACCACATTATTCAGGGCCACACAGGGAAGCAAGAGAATTGGTCCGAAAACAGAAGGGGGTAGGGGAGGAAAGTGGGCAGGAGCTTTCATTCTGGTTTCCAAGGGAAGGAAAAGGCAAGGAAGGGAAGGCAGGTTTAGGATTAGCTAGTCTGAATAGTTTCAGTGGGGTCTGGGGTCTGGAGGCTATACCAAGTTGTCTGGTACCTGGCCCTGAGGATGTTATGGCAGGGGAATACTGACCCTGAGTGTAAGTGCCTGACAGAGAAGGTGTAGGTGGATGGGCTCTGGGTTGGTTAGTTTGCGTATGAAAGGTAGTCTTCCAGATGTCAAAACATCAGAATAAAAAGAGGTTCTTAATACAATCTCTTACTCCCATTGACTATGAGGCAAGCAATTCTAAATGACTTGAATTTCTAACTGCTCCATGCTAAATTTCCTTACCCCCTTCCCAGATAATTGCTTATCTCTTAATTTAATGATATTCTTGATGAAACCCTCCTTGGCTTTTCCAACAGAATTGTAACTCCTTGCCATGTTTATCCAGTATTGTTCATCACATTATATTATAACCATTATTGTACGCCTATGCCTCTTTCCCCAACCGCAGTCCAGACTGTGAGCCCTTTGAGGAATGGATCCATTTTTTGCTTCCTAAAGCCTTACACAGTGCTTAGTGTATAGTTGACGTTTAGTATATATTTGCTATTGAAATGAAAAATGACTAATGAATAAGTGAATTAATTAATGACTAATAAATGCATTAATAAGTTCTATATCAGTCATACCTGTGAGAAAGTCGTCATCATTGAATTTTCTTTATTTTGTAAAACCTTAAGAGTTAGACAAAGCCGGGCTCAGTGGCTCAGCCTGTAATCCCGCGCCTTGGGAGACTGAGGTGAATGGATTGCCTGAGCCTGAGGGTTCAAGACCCGCCTGGGCAACTTGGTGAGACCTCATCTCTACAATAAATCAAAAAATTAGCTGGGTGTGGTAGCGCACGCCTGTGGTTCCAGCTACTTGGAAGGCTGAGGCGGAAGGATCTCCGGAGCCCAGCAGGTCGAGGCTGCGGTGGCCGGGAGCTGCCACTGCACTCCAGTCTGGGCGACAGAGTGAGACTCCAACTCAAAAAAAAAAAAAGAGTTAGACAAAAGGCCAGAGACCTCAGTTTTATCATTTGCACTAAGTTGTCATCAGACTAAATGATTTATGCTTCTCCTTCCAACTCAAGTTCTGAATTTTGGCTAAGCAAAATAATGCTTTTAGTACTTTTGGTGAATTACACCTTTCCCTTTTACGTCTATATGGCTTGTGTAATTTACAGTTATAAAAATTATAGCTCTGAAATATGGTACATGATTTTTATTTTTTGTAGAAAATAGAAACCAAGAAGTATAACAAAGGAATTAAGACCCTGGGTGCTGCCAGGCATGGTTATTCCAGCCTGTAGTCCCAACTACTCCGGAGACGGGTGGGAGGATTGCTTGAACCCGTAAATTTGAGAGAGCAGCCATCCCATGAATTTGAGAGCAGCCTGGGTAGCTTAGTGAGACAATACAATTAATATCAATGATGACAATAATAAAATGTCCTGGGTTTTGTTATGTGTCTGAGTTCAAATCTCACCTCCACCACTCAGCAGTTTTGCTCTTGGTCAAGTTGGGTATCCCTCAAAACCCTAATTTCTTCATCTGTGAAATTGTAATAATTACAGTGTCTGGCCAGGTGCAGTGACTCACACCTGTAATCCCAGCACTTTGGGAGGCCAAGGTGAGAGAATCACTTGAGCCCAAGAGTTGGAGACCAGCCTGAACAACATAAGTGAGACCCCCCCCCACCTCTACAAAAAAATTGAAAAATTAGCCGGGCATGGTGGCATGTGTAGTCCCAGCTACATGGGAGGTTGAGGCAGGTGGATAACTTGAGACCAGGAGGTCAAGGCTTTGGTGAGCCAAAATTGTGCCACTGAAATCCAACCTGGGCAACAGAGTAAAACCCTATCTCAAAATAATAGAATGATATGGTTAGGTTACAAATCCCAGAGGGGCCTCTAAAATGTTAGATCAGACCTCATGGGGGGGGGGCATCTGCAATCCAGTGCTGCACAAAAGATGCAAAGAACTGCACAGAAGTTAAATTGCAAAAATAGTTTATTTAGAAAGTAAATTAGAGGGAGGGAGAGAGAGAAGGAGAGATGAAGAGAGAGGGAGGGAGAGGGAAGGAGGGGGAGGGAGAGAAGGAGAGAGAGAGGAGATTCACCTCCCCAAGGTAGGGGAGGGGGCCAAAGCTAGGAAACACACAGCCATTGTGGCAGAATTCGGCAAATGCTCAAATATATTTCTTGTATGATTGAGTGAATAAACGCAGAAACACATGTAGCTGCTTAGGGATCAGCAGTTAGCCTCATGGCAATCACCTGGGTTAACAGAATGTCTCCCACTAACCCTGTGGCAGGAAGGGGGTTTGGAAGCAGTTAAATGTATTTCCTTTTGAAAGGTAAGCTGCAACTTTAAAGACCCCCCCCAGGGCCAGGCAAGTTTTGTTTAAGAAAGGCCAAATGGCAGGAGACTGGCCATTTCATGGAAATGCAAAAAAGTAACTAATTCACAGACTTATCCAAAACCCCTCTTAGGAAGTTGAGGGGTTTACAAGCCAGCAGTTCCTGAAAACCATTTGTTCTTTGAAAAATGTGATTTTACTGAGTACAACCTTGTAAGATTCCAAAGGAAATATGTAATCACTCGACACAACCCCCTCCTTTACCTAAACAAGGGTATAAGACCCCACTTCTCCTGTTCTTGGGGGGCTCGATTTGCATGCGTTAGTCCTTGAGCCCACTGGCATATTAAAATTGCCACTTCCTTTTTTTTTTTTTTTTTTCTTTTTTGAGTTGGAGTCTCACTCTGTTGCCCAGACTGGAGTGCAGTGGTCGCTCCCGGCCACCTCAGCCTCGACCTGCTGGACTCCGGCAATCCTTCCGCCTCAGCCTTCCAAGTGGCCGGAACTACGGGCGTGTGCTACCACGCCCAGCTAATTTTTTTTATTTATTTATTGTAGAGATGAGGTCTCACCAAGTTGCCCAGGCAGATCTCGAACCCGCAGGTTCAAGCAATCCACTAACCTCAGCCTCCCAAGGCACGGGATTACAGGCTGAGCCACTGAGCCCAGCTGACCACTTCCTATAATAGCCTCGGTGTCACAGTCTATTTTTCCTGCTACACCATAGCTCAGAGAGTCACATGGACACACCAGCTTTAACAAAGCATTGGTGAAGGGCTGCTTGTAACTGAATGCTTTTAAATCTTCCCTTTGGTGTGAGCAGGTCGTTAAGGTGATTGGGTGGTGGCCTGTTCCACATCATCAGGTAAGGTACTGGTAAGTACAAGTACTGAAGTCAGATGATGGTCAGCAGGCAGATGGGTGGACTAGTCACATGACTGTTGCTGTGGTGATGTGCTCTGTGTCAGGAGGGTCACAAGGACTGATTAGGTTAACTTGTTTATCTGGGGAGGCTTTGTAAAACAATGATCAATAGCTACCTCTGAGAAACCAGTTCTGTCCTTGGCTAGTGATTGGAAGGTAAATTAAAGTGAACTGCTGGAAAAACATGACAGATCTAGGCAATGTTAAAATGGCTGCTCATTGGGTATTTTGACTCCATCTTATGTCCTTTCAGATATCTACCTCATGGAATTGTTATTGTAAAGAATAAGTGACAGCCGGGCTCAGTGGCTCAGCCTGTAATCCTAGCACTTTGGGAGGCTGAGGTGAGTGGATTGCCTGAGCCCACGGGTTCGAGACCCGCCTGGGCAACTTGGCAAGACCTCATCTCTACAATAAATCAGAAACTAGCCGGGCGTGGTACCAGCTACTTGGAAGGCTGAGGCGGAAGGATCACCAGAGCCCAGCAGGTCGAGGCTGCGGTGGCCGGAAGCGGCCACTGCACTCCAGTCTGGGCGACAGAGTGAGACTCCAACTCAAAAAAAAAAAAAAATTTACAAATGTAAAGAAGACTAATTCTGGTTAATTCAAGATAAATTCGCCACTTGAGGGCATCTACAGCCAATTAAAATTTCTTCTTTCCCTCTTCCTAGGGGTGCACTGTATTTGGGATGGTAGATGCCAATGTAGCTGGCTTTTGCTAGGCCATGACCCCTCACCCCCATGATAGTGTATGGGAAAGTGTCGGTGCACCAATGCCGAGTCCATATGTGGCCCTGGCTCTTTGCCAGGCAGCAATGAAACCCTTCCCAGTGTGGGGTCAGCTCACTTTTCCAACCTTCTCTGATGCACAGAACCAGCCAGTTCTTCCTCCAAGTGACTGGAGCCGTGACAATGTGGCAAGCTGCCGTGGGCCATGGGTCTCCCCTGCCTTCTTTGCCAGCACGGCTGCAGATTTCAGGTGGGAAGTGGGGACCCGGTTGCCCCACCTCCAAACCCCCAGACTCTTCTAAGTACTATCTCACTTGTCCCACACTTAGGTAAGATGTTTCCGTTGGGGGAAGCTGAGTGAAGGGTGCACAAGCTTACAAAAGGTATACAGGAACTCTGGTGTTAATTTTGCAACTCTTCTGTCAACTTGTTTTCTTCTGTCAATTTATTTTATTTCAGAATGAAATTATTTTTCGAAAAAGCAATGCTAGTTACCAGGAAAAAATAATAGTTACCTCCTGAGGGAGTTAACTAGGGTGGAGTACTAGAGGGCATCTGATCAGGTTCAATGTCTTGGCAGGGTGGTGGGTATGTGCTGCATGAGTTACTTTAAACTGGACATCTATGTCCTACGTTCACTGTTGTTTTTAGAGACAGGTCTCATTCTGTCACCCAAGCTGGGTGCAGTGGTGCCATCATAAATCACCACAGCCTCAAACTCCGAGGCTCAAGTAGTCCTCCTACCTCAACCTCCCAAGTAGTCGGGACTACAACACACCACCACACCCAGTTAACATTTTAATTTTTTAAAAAATTTTTTGTAGAGACAGGGTATTCCTATGTTGCCCAGGCTGGTCCCAAACACCTGGGCTCAGTCAATCCACCCGCTACAATCATGAGCCACCGCACCCAGCCAAAACTAGGCATCTGTGTTTTATACACTTGTCTGTATATTATTTCTCACAACTTTGTAAATGTTAAGACAAAAAATGATATCAGGGACAGCAGACCCATAGACTACCTGTGTCAGAGAAAACAGCGGTGAGGAAACATAAACCTTTGTCTGGTAAAGAGAGAAGGAAGAGAGGAGGGAGGAGGGAGGCAGCATTGCCTTTACCTCAAATGTCCAGCAAATTCATACCCATTCCATGTGGACAGCTTTTTTTTACACAAACAGTATGCTGCCACACACATTATTCTGCTCCCCAGACAACGCATGGTGGCAGGCTCCATGTCAGCACATCCACGGAGGGACTCATCCTTCATCCCAGGCATGGCACTGCACGGGGCGGCCCGCCATTACTCACGCACTTGGTCCCCCACTGACGGATACTCAGGTTGTCTCTGGTGTCTCGGAACAACACTCCAGGCCACCATGAGCCTCCACACACGCGAGCCCTGCAAGCTTCGGCCAGGGTTTCCATGGACTCCAATCCCTCGAGCAGGACATCCAGACAGGTTCAGAAAGATGTTGTAAAGTATTTGTTGAAGTAGAATTTTTTTTCTGCTCTGATGCTTTGCATTTATTTATTTTTACCTTTTTTTTTTTTTTTTTTGTAGACACGAGATCTCACTGTATTGCCCAGGCTCTCGAACTCCTGGGCTCAAGTGATTCTCCCTCCACAGCCTCCCAAAGTGCTGGAATTACAGGCATGAACCAACAAGCCTGGCCTTGATTTTTAATATTTTTATTATTATAAAGTGTATATAACAACAATGGTCATTTTAACCATTAGTGACATTAAGCACACGCTCAGTGCTGTGCTACCATCACTAATATCCATCTCTAAAGCTTTTTATCACCTCAAACAAAACCCTCATTAAGCAATAAGCCCCCATTCCCTCTCCCCCCAGCCCCGGTCTCCTCTATGCTACCCCGTCTCCATGAATTTGCCTAGTCTAGATATTTCCTATAAGGAGAACACAAAGGACAAGTGTTGTCTGAGCCCTGCTCCTGCCTTATGCCCAGAACTCTCTCCCCTCAGGCACCAATCTGGCAAAAGGGCCACACTGGAGAATAAGGAGCACAGGGGGTGAACTCCCAGCACTGCGTAGAGAGGTGAGATGTGGAAGAGTGCTTGTTCAGTGAGGTCTTCTTCCAGCAAGGAGGGATGGACACCAGGGACACATTCTAAGCCAGAGGGAGGAGAAAGAAGTGAAGGACCAAGTGGGAGGAAGCAGCTGATGCAGGGCTCTAGAAGGCTGTGTGTGTTGCTGTACTGTTCAGGGATAGCAATAAACATGGGATGGGGGAGACAGTGCTTGGAGGAGTCTGGGGGTCTGAAGGTGGGGTGAGCTGGGTCCCACTGCCCAGCTGCAATCCTCAGTCATGCTGGCAGAGAAGGCAGGGGAGACGCACGGTCCAAGGCAGCCCGCCACATTGTCATGGCTCCAAAGCAGCCCGGAGGAAGAGTTGGATGAGTCTGTGTATATGAGAAGATCAGAAAAATGAGATGACCCCACACTGGAAAGGGTCTCTGTGCTGCCTGACAAGGAGCCAAGGCCACAGATGGACTCAGTGCTGGTTCACAGACACTTTCCCAAACACCATTGTAGGGTGAGGGGTCATGGCCTAGCAAGAGCCAATTACATTAGCACCTACCACCCCAAATACAGTGCACCCTTAGGAAGAAGGGCAAAAATTTTAATTGGTTGTAGACCCCCCCTAACTGGTGAATTTATCTTGAATTAGCTAGAATTAATCTTCTTTTTAAAAAATTGTTTTTAGAGATGGGGTCTTGCTATGTTGCCCAGGCTAGACTTGAACTCCTGGGCTCAAGGGACCCTCCTTCCTCAGCTTCCTGAGTAGCTGGGTCTATAGGTGTGTACCACCACGCCCAGCTTCAACTAGAATTAATTTTCTGCCTTCTGGTGGAAGGGTAAGTGCATTCAAGAGGGGGGAAGAAATATTGAGACAGAGACCAAATTCAATCAGAGAATAACAGGAACTTACATGTCTTGCCTTCTTGGACCCTGGGGACTAAGAAACCCACAACCATCGCACACTTCTTCTATCAGGTGTGATTTCCAAGTTGTCCTCCATCAGGGCTGCACCAGAGTGTGCTCCCCTAATAAACACGTCTGTGTGCCATTCCCCGCATCCACACCACCACTCGTTGCCAAGCCAAAAGGTACACCTAAAAAGAAAATTAAGTTCTCTTCTTTCTGACTGCACCATCGGTTACATCCGCCACAGTATTATGAATTCTGTCCACAACTGCTCTTGGCGCAGAAATGGGAAGAGAAGATCACAGCAATTTTAATGAATTTGGAACAACAAGTTCTTGGCTGGGAAAATCGTGTGGCTTACTGGGGGATGCCGTTCCTCTGGGGATGGTGAACATCATGTTCAAGGCAGTGTCTAGACGGAAACGAGTCTATCGGAAGACAGCGGGGAGCAGGAGTTGTGGGGTATTCTGCGAGGCTCACTGAAGGCAGAACCCCGAGGCTGGGGCCCCAGAGCCCAGGAGACATCTCTGCCTGACTGGCAGCCAGGCTCTCCTCCCATAGACCCAACTCTCTACCAACCACAGTCACCACATCTCAGGCCCCAGGACGCCACCCTGGTCATCAACTCCCGCTCTGCTGTGACCTCGCTATCACTTTACCTCTCTCCTTGCACCAAAGCATAGATTCTCAGGGGGTGTACTGAGTTTAATGATAGTGCCCAAAAGGACAGAGGTGGCCTCACCAGTTGTCAAGCTCAACATACACAGATGCTTAAACTCATCTGCAGCATGTCAGGGATGGGGTGCTCACTCCTTCCCCCGCAGCCCATTCCATCCTCCAAGTCCCTGGCTGTAGAAAGTCCTTCCCCTAAGGGACTGGAGAGCGAGTGCCTGGGAGACTCACATTCCTCCAGGGATTCCTGGAGTGAGTAGAATCCCCCTTCCAAATGACAACTCTCATTCCTTCAAGGACAGTGTCCTTTCCCCTGGAATTAGTTTCCTAGGGCTCTTATAACTAATGGTCGCAAGCTTTATGGTTTCAAACCAGAGAAATATCTTTTTCTCACACAGTTCGGGAGGCCAGTCCCAAATCGAGGTGTTGGCAGGGTTGGTCCCTCTGGAGGGTCCAAGAGAGAATGTGCCCCTGCCTCTCTGAGCTCCTGTTGGCTGTGGGCAGTCCTTGGCAATCCTTGGCCTGTGGCTGTGTCACTCCAGTCTTACATCTTCAATCAGCTTCTCCTCTCCCTGTGCCTTCTCCTCTTCTGGCTTACCCTAGATAATCCCAAAGGCTCTCTTCAGGCTCTTGAAATCCTTAGCTGAATTACATCTGCAATTCTCTTTTTTCTAAACAAGGCCATACTCAAAAGTTCTAAGTGGCCGTATCTCTGGGGGCACCATCATTCAACTCAATACTCCCCTAAGCTTTTTTTTTTCTGCCGGCACAATGGCCTCAGTCCTTCTGTCTTTCCACAGATGGCAAAGTGTCAAGACTGTTCTATCCCCACAGGTGCTGGTGTGGTGTACCTCACTGCCCCAAATACTAGTAGATGCTGCTCCATCTTCACCATCAAAATGTCATGCAAACACTTGCCGGTACCAGTTGATGTTTCAATTTCTGTGAGCTACAAGGAGCAGCAATGAGAAGAGAAAGCACTCAGTTTAAAGTCAGGCCCAGCCAGGTGCAGGGACTCATGTCTATAATCCCAGTGCTTTGGGAAGCTGAGAAAGGCGGGAGAATCTCGTGAGTCCTGGGGTTTAAGACCAGCCCAGGCAACATAATGAGACTTCATCTCTACAAAATATAAAAAAATTATCTGGGTGTGGTAGCGTGTGCCTATCATCCCAGCTACCTGGGAGGTTGAGGCAGCAGAATCACCAGAGTCCAGGAGGTCGAGGCTGTAGTGAGCTGGAATTGTGCCACTGCACTCCTGCCTTGGTGACAGAGTGAGACCCCGACTCAAAAAAATAAAGTCAGGTCCTCTTAGCTCTGCCATTGACTGGAGTAAGGTTTTGAACCACTCTGAGTCTTAGTTTCCCTGTCTGAGCAATAGGGATAATAATACCCAATTTGTATACCGATGCTTGGAGCTCTCTCACAAGCTGCTTCTCTCATCTTAGGCTTCAGTTCTTAGCACCATCCTTCCCAGTTCTCAGACTCTCCCTTTCCTCCCCTCCCAACGCCTCTGCCCTTTCAAGTCCTCAGCCTTCTCCTGGGCTATAGTTGATGTCTTGTTCTTGTTAAGGTGCTACTGATTGAGGAAGCAGAGGCCCAGGCAAGCTCATGCTCACAAACATCGGCTGGTCAGCAAACAAGGCACTGGGGACTCATGGCCCAAATAGCTGCCTTCACCCCTGCACCTGCATGCATGTTTCCCAGTCTTTTCACATTATGACACCCACAGAACGTGACCAGATCCTTAAGGCTCGCTGGGTAAACAAATGAGGCTGTTCTGGCCCAAGGCCCCAGCCTGGGGGCTTTACCAATGTGGGTCTCCCAGTCTCCCAGAGGGCAGAAGGGATCCTCATCCCAGCATCTTTGGGACCCATTTGTGCTCTACCCTCAGTGACCCTGTGTCTGTGTCACCTGGTCCTCCTGAGAGGGATTTGACTAACCCTTGGCTGCCCTTGGACCTGACTGCCTCCCTCTCAAACACACATTCCCCAGACTGACTGAGAACAAGGAGTTGAGGAGAGGTTCACACATCTGCTACCACCTACAGTTGCTGAGGTTGTTCTGCTGATGTCCCTTAAGGAAGAAGCGAGGGGACTGTGAGGAACAACCCCAAAACCCTGGAATTTATCTATTAAAAAGTGTGTATTTATTCTCACATGTTTCAACTTCAGTCACCTTCAAAGTACTCTCCGTTGGAGGCTATACACCTATGGAGATGCTTTTTCCACTGCTCAGAACAGTTTTTGTAACTCAACAGTTTTTATGCCTTTTAGTGCTTCTGCCGTTTTTTGTTTCACCTCTTCCACGTTGGCAAAACATTTGCCTTTGAGGACTTTTTTCATTACGGGACACAAACAAACAAAAAAAGTCACTCAGGGCAAGATCAGATGAATAGGGAGGGTGGGGCATGGGGGTCAAGACATTTTTTGGTCAAGAACTGCTGAACACTCCACACAGTGTGGGCAGGTGCGCTAATCAATCACCCATCAGAAACGGGCAGACATGTTGAAAGAATCTCCCCCCAAAATTCACAGAAGACAAACGTAGCCTCTCACAACAATGCTAGCTGGCACACTGATGCCAATGGGTTTCTAGAACACTTACCTGAATGGGGGAAGCCTGTAGAACAAGGGGCCCACCCTTCAAAAGCTAATTCTGGTTTTGGGGGGTCTTTCTCTTGCATATATGGGAGACACCAAAGATGATTTGCAAAGCAGTGGAGAAGGCGAGAAAAACTGTTTTTTCTCAGCCACCCTCATGACAGTTCCACTGGTCCTTGGGGTGGAGGGATGGGGAATGACCACCAGAACCATGGAGCAAATGGCTTTTTGTTTTTATGTTATTTACCATGCTAAGGCTCTGGTCATTGTGTTGAGCACCCCACTGTCACTGGGCATATAGCATGCATCATCCCCTCCCCCACATCAGCTTCCCCTAGGCCCAGTACTGGCCACTGAGGGACCTGCAGTGAACAAAGCAGGCCCTGCCCTCCCAGAGCTTCCCCTCCAAGAGCAAGTGAGCACGTTGATATGCGATATGGATTATACGGCTGTATCATGCACCATTATATACACTGCACATGATTTTTTATTTTTTCTACTATATTCCATGCATATAGTATCCATGTGGTAAAAATAACTAACATGTAATAAAGCAGAGCAAGGAACTGAGAGTGAAGGGGGTGTAACTCTAGGTAACAGGAAAGACTTCTCCGAGGAGGGGACATTTGAACAGAGCCCTGCAGGAGTGAACATGTGAGCCAAAGAAAGATCTTCAGTGAGAGTATGACAGGCGGAGGGAACAGCAAGCACAAAGGATCAGGTTAGAATGTGCAGAAGACACCTTTTAAAATGCAGATCCCTTGGCTCCAGCCCGAGGGACTCTGGTTCAGGAGATCTGGGAGGGACTCAGGCATCTTCATCTTCATGCACCTCATAATAATTCTGGCACAGGTGGTCCAAGGACCACATTTTAAGAAAATATGGCTTTATATTTCTCCCATGGATTAGATCTTTGATCAATCTCAATGAATCTGTTCTATGCTTTTATAAAACCACAAAAGTTTTGCGGCTTAAAGTCTACACATCACAAAGCCAGGCCGGCCAGGTCCTCCCAGCCTTTTCCCATGCATCCACGTGGCTTTCAGCCATAAAGAGAGAAGATGGTGCCCCACCAGAGCTCTGAGATGAGGGGTCAGGGGTCAGATGGGCTGAAACTGCTGGTGCATGAAGGGTCTGAATGGGATGCAGGCCAGATGCTCTGCCCCACAAGCCAGGGCCCTACTCTCCTAGCTTGGGGCAAACGACAGTGAGGAGAAATGTTCCCCCCAATGAAGGTTCCACCTCCCTACCTGGTCCCTGAGCATCCACTCAGCTCTGAAATAATGTCAGCCCTGGGCTCTGGAGCTGGAAGGCTAGGTCAGATCCCTGGTTCTACCCCTTATTAGCCACATGACGTAAGAAGAGATTAAACCTCTAAGTCCCATTGCATTCATCCAAAAAACAGAAATAAAGGTAGTATCTGTACCTTAGGGCTAGTATATGACACACAGAAAACTAGTACAATCTCTTATCTACAAAACTTTGCATAAAATTTAACTCTCAGTGTGAGCAACGCTATTGCTGAATCCTATAAATGCAATGTACCCACAAGCCCAGTCTCATATGGTGGCACGTTTAACGAAACGCAGTCCAACAATCAGAAACCTGCTGGAAGTGATTCTAGCCTTTGCTTGGACCCCTCGAAGAATGTCAGAGGATGTCAAATTCATGACCCATCACACAACTTCTTAACATTCCACCTTCACGTCCTTCATGCTTTCATTTTCTCTCCCCACAGCTACCAGGCACCCACCCCCTCTTCCCTCTCTCAACTCTTGGCCCAGACGTCCTCCAGCACCACGTGCCAGATCTCCGAGAGTCCTCCCCTCCTTCCTGTCTGCGCCCACTCCTCTCCATTACACAGCTCAGCCTTTCAGGTACAGTCGTCCAATTTCCATTTTTCTGTCCGCCCCCCCACCCCATAATAATCATGACTGTCGTTACAAATGTTGCATCTTTGGGGCTGTAGGCAGAGAAAGTTGTAGGATTGGTGAAAAAATAGAGAGTTTAACCCACAAGCATACATGCTCACCCCTCAAAGGCAGACGCTGGGCTATGGCACATGCACATATATGCACATATGTAAGGCCCATTTGCACACAAACGTGCAGTGGCACATGCATTTGTGCATATATATATGTGTTGTAGCACATCCATATATGTGCACGCATGCCATGTGTAAGTGCAGTGGGCTATGGCACATGCACATATACACACATGCACAAGCACCCGTGTATACACGTGTGGTATCGTGTGCACACACATGTCACAAGTAAATGGTGTGTGCTGTCATGCGGGTACACATTAGCACACACATGCCATGTGGCTCCAGGGTTCCGTGGTCTAGGCCTGTGGTCAGCTGTGAGCCCCAAGCCAGCCAAGCCAGGCCTCCCTGGTCCACCCTCCCTCCCTCTTGCCTCAAGAAACAAAGACAGTTTAGCAAGAACTCCCCAGCTAAGCGGTTTTTTTAAGACCTTCAGCAGCAGCCGCTGGGCTGAGCTAAACGTCTCACTTTATTAGTGAGTTTGGCCTTGGGTGTCTGGCTGTTTGATCAATCCTGCCGGGGGTCAGTGATATTTCCTCCGAGCCCCCCCGCCCCTGCCCCTGCCTCTCCGCCGCACCTGATGAACAGCGTGCCCCTGGACCGCTGATCACCTATTGATTTTCCGGCCCGAGGCTACATCCACCGCCAGCTGCCATCTTCAGCCCTGTCACTGTGACCACTTGGTGACTAACTGATCCCCCAGGCCCCTCCCAAACCCCCGCCCCTCACTGCAGACCCGGCTCCCGGACTCCACTGGCCTGACCTGCCTGTATCCAATCCCTGTCTTCTCTCTCAGGGCTCAGCTCCAGGGCCATAAACAGCAAAATCAAGGTCACTTCCCAGTGACCCTCTCCCTCCCCCAGGGAGGGTCTGGCTTTGAATCTAGCTGCGTGACCTTGGACAAGTCACTTCAAGAGTCTCAGTTTCCTCATATGTGTAGTTGGGGCAACATTAGAACCTACCCAACATGTATACAAGGCAGCGGTTTCCAGTGTGTTCTGGACATCTCTGGGGGTCCCCGATACCCTTCCAGAGGGTTCATACAAGTCAAAACAATGGTCATAAAAATACTAAGATATAGTATAATACTCTTTTTTGCACTCAATGAAAGCTTTTTTAAACTTTCAGTGGAATATTCCAGGGGCCACAGGACATTTGATATCTCAAGAACTTGAGTGCTGAAGTAGACATGAAAATCCAGTCATCTTCTATTAAGCCTGACATTACGGGGATTTGCAAAAATGTAAAACAATGCCACATTTCTTTCTCTCAACATCTTGTGTGCTAGAAGGTGAGTTATTTTTTTATAGAAATATGGTATTTATGCTAACATGTAGTGTGTTTATTATTGCTATTTTAAATAAATTATAAACAAATATTATTAAATTTCTCTGTTGATTCTTATTATCATGAATGGAAGTGAAAAATTGTAAATAGTGACAGATACAACCCACATTAACAAGAGTTCTTTGAGAGGCTTGATGATTTTTTTTAGAGTGTAAAGAGTTCCTGGAACCAAAAATCTTGAGAACTGCTGATGAAGATGCTAGCACCGTGTCTGGCTTACTGTAAGCGCTCAGAAAATCACTATCAGTATTATATTTGTATTGTATTCATATTCATATTAGTATTATTCAGAGTAACAATCCCTGAGAGGTAGAGTGGTTCCCAGTTGAGCTGGGGGGCCTCAGGGGTGAAGGTTTGGCCAGGCTGTCTCTGATTAAGGATCTAACCCCTGCACACAGTGGGATCCCCTCTGCCGACTCCTGGAACTCCTTGTCAGCGTGGAGTGCTCAGTTCCATCCCCTGGAGAAGGGGGCACCTGGCTTACCGCTGCCCAGGCACCTCAAGACACGTATGCTCAGAGTTGCCCAGAGGGAGGCAGTTGGTGCCAAGAGGGAAGAGGCTGGGGGAGATTCATGCCTTCCTTGGGGTGGTGGTCACGACTGAAGGTGAGTAAAGTCCAGCTTTGGGCAAAGTGGACAGAGAAAGGGCGTCTGTCACGGGATTGGGAGGGATCCTTCCACTCCGAGATGCTCAGGCCGGGACCAGAGCAGCTAGGGAAGAGTCTGAGTGGGCCACCGGTGAGCGTGCCCCGGGCATGGACACGGGTATGACCCCGTTTGGGGCACTCACCGCCCACAGGCCTCCAGCAGGACCGGGTGCGGGGGGGGGGGGGGGGGGGGGGGGTGTTACCCGGGCCCCGCCAACCCGGGGGGCCCCCCCCGCCGGCCCGCCCAAAGGGGTAGCCCCCCCCCGGCGGGCCCCCCCCCG
>CAUYQG010103209.1:0-42186 GCA_963574415.1 Tarsius wallacei
GTCCACATGTTCATCCTTCTTTATAACCGCATAATATTCCATTTTGTATATGTGCCACATTTGTTTTATTCATGCCAGCTTCAATGGACAGCATAGTTGGTTCCATGTTTTTGCTATTGTGAATAGAGCTGCAACAAACATGCATGTGCAGGTATTTTTTTGTAGAATGATTTGAGTTCCTCTGGGTATATTTCCAACAGGGGGATTGCTGGGTCATACAGGAGGTCAATTTCTAGTTCTTTCAGAAATCACCACACTGTCTTCCAAAGAGGTTGCACTAGTTTGCTGAACTCTTTAAAGACATCTGTATGGACTGGAATCAACTTCCAAACTCCTGGTAATGATGATATTTTGACTTCTTCCTTTGAATCATGAATGTTTTTAATGGCATATAGTATGTTGAATACTCTCCAAGTTTTCAATTTACTCAGATCCATTTAAAATACACACACACACACACACACACACACACACACACACACACACAGTATGACAGCTACACACACAATATGACAGCTACAGCCTTCCAAAATATATTTCTTAAATAACACTTGAAATTCAAAATGGTTCTCTGATCCATGGCTGCAGAATGAGCATTGTGTTAGCATGAAAACAACATTCATCTTTTTGTATGTCCTCCATCAGAGTTCTTGGGTAACCAGGTGCATTGTCAATGAGTTGTCATATTTTGAAAGGAAACTTTTTTTTCTGAGAAGTGGGTCTCAATCATTGACTTAAAATATTCAACAAACCATGCTGCAAACAGATATACTGCCATCCAGGCTTTGTTATTTCATTTATAGTACACAGGCAGAGTAGATTTGGCATAATTCTTAAGGTCCCTAGGATTTTTGGAATAGATATTGAGCAATGGTTTCAACTAAACGTCACTAGATATAATATTCCCCCAACAAGAGTTAGCCTGTCCTTGTAGTTTTGAAGTTAGACATTGATTTCTTTCCAGCTATAAAAGTCTTAGATAGCATCTTCTTCCAAAATAAGGTAGTAATCTACATTGAAAGTCTATTTTTAGTGAAGCCACCTCTTTTTAAGTATCTTCACCTGATCTTCTAAATGACTTGCTGCAGCTTTATATGAGCACTTGCTGCTTTACCTTGTACTTTTATGCTATGGAGATGGCTTCTTTCCTTTAACCTCATGAACAAATATCTGCTTCAGACTTTTTTTTTTTGCAGTTTCCTAAATTCTTTCCATATTCACAGAATTAAAGAATGTTAGAGCCTTGATCTGGAGTAGGCTTTGACTTAAGGAAATGTGTGGATGGTTCAATTTTTTCTCCAGACCACTAAAACTTTCTCCATATTAGTAATTAGGCTAGCTCGCTTTCTTATTTTTGTGCCCACTGGAGTAGCACTTTTAATTTCCTTCAAGAACGTTCTTTGCATTCACAATTTGGCTAACTGGTGCAAGAGAAAGCGTTCAATATGTCTTTTCACTATGCTGAAATCATTTCTAGTTTTTGATTAAAAGTGAAAGACATGCAATTCTTCCTTTCACTTGAGCACTTAGAAGACATTATAGGATTATTAACTGGCCTAATTTCAATATTGTTTTTTCTCAGGGAATAGGGAGGCTCAAAGAGAGGGAGGGAAACAGGGGAACAGCGGGAGCAGTCAGAACACACACAACATTTAACAATTAAGTTTGTTGTTTTATATGGGAGCAGTTCTTGGTGCCTCAAATAAATTACAAAAGTAACACCCAAGATCACTAATCACAAATTACCATAACAGAAAAATAATGAAAAAGTCTGAATTGTTGCAAGAATTACCTCAATGTGACATAGATATGAGAAGTGAGCACACAGTGTTGAAAAAAATGGTATTGATAAACTTGCTCAACACAGGCTTGCCATAAAGCTTCAATTCATAAAAAACGTAACATCTGTAAAATTTAATAAAGCAAAGCACAATAATACAAGATAATCTGAGTAGGCCTATAACTATTGAAAAAATTGAATTAGTAATTAATAACCTACCAAAACAGAAACCTCTAGGCCCAGATGGATTTACTGGTGAGTTCTACCAAACATGTAAGAAATAAATTATACCAATTTTCTACAATCTGTTTCAGAAGACAGAAGGTGAGGAAATACTTTCTATACTAAGAACTATAAACCACGTCCAAGTGGGATTTATCCCAGGTATGCAAGGCTAATTTCACATTTAAAAATTAATTAAAAAGTATTTTATCACATCAACTGGTTATATGAGGGAAAACTCACATGATTATATCTTTGACACAGAAAAAAAATTTTTTTTTAAATGCAACACTCGTTCATGATAAAAACTCGTAGTCAACTAGAAATAGAGAAAACTTATTCAACTTGATAAAAAAAAGTCAACCAGAAAACCTACAGTTAACATAATTTTTTTTTTTTTTGAGTTGGAGTCCCACTCGATCGCCCAGACTGGAGTGCAGTGGCTGCTCCCGGCCACCGCAGCCTCGACCTGCTGGGCTCCGGCGATCCTTCCACCTCAGCCTTCCGAGTAGCCGGAATTACAGGCGCGCGCTACCACGCCCGGCTAATTTTTTTGATTTATAGTAGAGATGAGGTTTCGCCTGCCCAGGCGGGTCTCGAACCCGCGGGCTCAGGCAATCCACTCACCTCAGCCTCCCAAGGCGCGGGATTACAGGCTGAGCCACCGAGCCCGGCTTAACATAATATTTAATGGTGAAAAACTAGAAGCTTTCCACTAAGATCAGGAACAAGACAAGGATGTTAACTTTTATCATTGCCTTTGACATGGTTCTAGAAGTTCCAGATGTAATATGATAAAAAATGAAAATAAAAGGTATACAGATTAGAAAAGAAAAAATCAAGCTGTCTTTGTTTGCAGATTACATTATTGTCTATGTGGAAAAATCTAAAAGAACTGACAGAAACACTCATGAAACTAATAAACAATTTTAGCAAAGTTTCAGGATACAATTTAATATACAAAAGTCATTTATTTTCCTATAAACCAGCAATGAACAAGATAAATTTGAAGTTAAAAATGCGATTTTATTTATATTAGTGTCCCCTCCAAGTGAATTACTTAAGTACAAATCTAATAAAATATATACAAGATGTATATGAGAACAATTTCCAAACTCTGAAGAAAAAAATCAAAGAACTAAACAAATAGAGAGATATTCAATGTTCTTAGATAGCAAGAATCAATAGTGTCAAAATGTGAATTCTTCCCAACTTGATTTATAGATAATTTTTGGCAAATAAATAAAGGTAATAATTGAGAAAAGATAATCTTTTCAACAAGGGCTGCTAAAACAACTGAATATTTACATGTTAATAAAAGAATATAGACACAGACCTTATACCTTTCACAAAAATTAACTCAAAATGAATCCCAGATCTAAATGTAAAATAAAAAAGGATAAAACCCTAGAAGATAACATATAAAACCTAAATGACCATGGAATTTGTAAATGACTTTTCAGAAAAAATATAAGAAGCATAAAATTGATAAACTGATCCTTATTAAAATTTAAATTGTATGCTCTGCAAAAAAAAAAAAAAAGTCAAAAAATAATCCACAAACTGGGAGAAAATATTTGCAAAAGACCTCTGTGATAAAGGACTCTTATTCAGAATATGCAATTACTATTAAAAATCAACACTTTAAAAATCCTGCATAAAATGTATGCCAAAGATCTGAACAGACATCTCACCAAAGAAGATAAACCTGTAAGAAAATAAGCATATGAAAAGATGCTCTAAATCATATGTCAGCAGGAAACTGAAAAGTAAAACAGCAGTAAGATGCCCTTATACAATGACTAGAATGGTTAAAACCCAGAACATTGACATTATTTGCTGACGAAAATGTGGAGCAACAGGAGTTCTCATTCATTGTTGATGAGAATGCAAAATGGTACAACTACTTTGGAAGACAGTTTGGCAGTTTCTTACAAAACCAAACATAATCTTTTTATACAACCAAGCAGTTATGCTCCTTGATATTTAGCTGAAAATTATGTTCATACAAAAACCTTCACATGATTGTTTACGGTAGCTTTGTTCATAATTGCCAAACTTGGGAGCAACCAAGATGCCCTTCAGTAGCTAAATGAATAAATAAACTGTGATGCTTTTAGATAATAGAATACTATTCTGTTCTAAAAAGAAATGAACTGTCAGACCATGAGAAGACATGGAGGAAACTTAAATGCATATTGTTAAGTAGAAGAAGTTAAACCGAAAAGATTATATACTATCTAATTCAACTATATGAAATTCCGGAAAAGGCAAAACTATGGAGACAGTAAAAAGATCAGTGCTTGCTGGGGGATGAGGGGAGGGAGAAATGAATAGGCAGAATACAGAATATTTTTAGGGCAGTAAAACTACTCTGCATTATTACATAATGGTAAACCCATGTCATTATACATGTGTCTAAATCCATAGAATGAACAACACCAAGAATGAACCCTAATGTAAACTAAGGACTTTGAGTGACAAAGATGTTTCAGTGTAGGTTCATCAACTGTGACAAATGGACCACTCTGGTGGGGGATGTTGAATATGGAGAGACTATGTGGGAGAGGTGTATGAAAAATCCCTGTACCTTCTTCTCAATTTTTCTGTGAACCTAAAACTACTCTTAAAAAAATTAAAATCTTAAAAAAAAAAAAAAGACAGAAAGAGAGAGACCAAATCACTAGGATATTCTGAGGAGAGGATCCCACAAGGCTGTGAATACTCAGACAGCGATCACAAGAAATCAAGCTAGAAACTAACAGGAGAAGGTTGTGGTTACCATGTCTTACATACATTGCTTCCCTTAGACTTGCATAGCTAAGCTTAAGGATCTGTATACCAGTGGTTCTTTCACTGGCAGAATGTTGGCAGAGAGAAGCTTCTCTATCTATTCCTTTCAAAACTCTTTAAATCTGGGTCCTTTCTCCAAAGTCTTAATAATGATAACATTTCTAACATGCAATAGTATACATTATGTAGTAGGTACTGTTCCAAATATATTACAAATATTTTAACTCATTTAATTTTCACAAATACCCTACTTAGTTAGTTAGAAACTAATGCACAGAGAAAGCAGTTACTGAGTGGCAGAGTTGAGATTTGAACTTATGCAGTTTGAATCCAGAGGAAAAGATCTTAGTCACTATGTATAACCTACGGCTTCCCATTGAGTCTCCAACGGAATCTTTTAAAAGCTAAGCCCCATACATCTTCTCCACCTCACCTTCTGTATCTTTCTGTAGTATTTGTTGTGTTGACAATCCTAAATTTCTTGACATTTTCATTTCTTCTGACTTTCAGAACACTACAAAATCAGAATTTTCATTCTATAGGTCAGACAGTTAATTCTGCAAAACTGTGGCAAATGTTTGCTGATATTGGATCACGGTATGTAAGCAGTATGTCTGTATCAGATTTTAAACCATTTACAGGTATAGACCAGTTAAAATTATCTGTGCATCTGTTAGAGTGGGTGCATAATAATTCTGGTTGATTAGTTTTAGAAGCATTCAATTTATACCAAATGTAGGAATTAAGCTTTCCCCATATGTATTCAAGGAATTCATATTTCATGGCTAGTCTGTATCAGGTACTATCCTAAATTCTGGGTATACAGCAGAGCAAACTGGATAAAACCCCAGCTCTCTACTCAAATGGGTATAAAAAACAAAGTATGGTTCATGAGTTGGATTCTGATTACCTTGCCTACATGTGCACTTACACACTGGGAAGCCATAAAAACATGAATCATCACAGATATGGTTGCCCAAGAGTTAATCAATTAGAACACAAATTTGTTTTTTTCATAAATATTTTAAATTATGAAATCCTTCCCCAGTAAGTTTCTATGCTGCTATTGAATGCTCAAAATGTTCTTCTAAACATTGGTATAATAGACACTAAAAGGAAACTGAAAGAGCTCTTATATTTGTCCTTCGCCAAAAAGTGCTTGTAATGCCTGACCTTACAAGGAATAAGAGATAGAGTTTAATGGAATAATTTTGCTTCCAGAAGAATTCAGAGCCTGTTTTCTTATTCAGACTCTCACTTTCTCAGGTTTCCTGACTTCTTCTAACATTATTTTCATATGCAACACTTAGCTTCTGGATAATGCATATTTTCCCCAACCCATCTTTTAAACAATTTTATTTCTCTAATTCTTAAGGCCACCCTGTTGCCTAATTCAGCTGTTCTCAGTTTCAACCACCACAGCACATTCTGGAATTATCTTGTTATAATAGTCCAGAAATGCCATAAATTAGGATTCTATTGTGCTTTAATAACTAGCCACAACCATAGAAAGAATTTCACACCAGATGAGGAAAAGCATTTTGATCCTGCCAGGGGGCCTACTTTCTTATTCATTTTCAAATTTCCCAGTCCTTATTTTAAAAGTGGTTTCTAAATTCTACAAGGTCTAGTCTAACCAAGTAACTGGGTGCCTCCTGAAGCTGCAAGTACACTTATGTGGTTAGTTTTCTATCATAATCATTGCCAAGTAATATTTCTAGGACATCAGAAGTACCAAAGTTATCCAGGTCCTTTTTAAGTTAGAACAGAATCTATGTTGTCACCCATCAACTTTTTTTTAAGTGATGCCTTTGATGAAGCCTACACAATTTTCAAAATAAAACGTACTACCAAAGATGGTGTTTTGTTCTGAATGACAAATGCTTCATTAGGCATTGAAGAGACCAGAGTAGAGACAGTTATTGTTCATTTTCTTTTTTCCAGACTTTCAAACAATGGAATGTATTAAAAAGGATAAACTTACATTGTAGAGAAGTGGAAGAAAAACAAATTATAATAGATTTGCTTTTAAAGGTTTATTTACAATTTTAAAAAGTTCGCCTTTGGGAGGCTGAGGTGAGTGGATTGCTTGAGCCCGCGGGTTGGAGACCCGCCTGGGCAACTTGGCGAGACCTCATCTCTACAGTAAATCAAAAAAATCAGCCGGGCGTGGTAGCGCGCGCCTGTAATTCCAGCTACTTGGAAGGCTGAGGCGGAAGGATCGCCGGAGCCCAGCAGGTCGAGGCTGCGGTGGCCGGGAGCGGCCACTGCACTTCAGTCTGGGCGACAGTGAGACTCCAACTCAAAAAAAAAAAAAAAAAGTTCTACAGCACTTGAAATATTAAGAGAGAAGTGAATGTTCAAATTAATTATTTAGAGATATCTGCTGATTTTTTATATTCACATTCAATGATTTTGCCAAATGTGGATATTTTTCTGTTAAGGTAGATCTGTATTAAAGATAACTTTAAGACTAAATACTTGACTTTCTAGATTTAGAACTTTTATTAAATTATTGAATTCGTACTTTAATGATGCTTTCAAGTTGTCAAATACATTTTTGGTATCTCAAGTTTGTTTGAATTCAGTTTATATTATAAATTAAGGACTTATATCTGGATGAATATAAAACCACTTACTAATTAGTATATATTATTATAAACTATTTTGTTCCTAAGAATAAAAATAATTTATCTTATAAGCACAGCTGAAGCTAATGAAGAAAGCATGGTCTAGTTTGGTATATTCATTTTTCCTAACCCCCCCCAAAACTCTTTACTTATAATTTAGACAATTTAACTCCACTGTAAAACATGATCTTCAGCACCTTATGTCTCGGCATGTATTATTACAAGAAAAGACAAAAGATTTTAGTGGAGTATTATGAAAGTTTTCCCATTTTATTTTGCTCAAACTAACTGTACATTTTTGGAAAAATATATAATAAAAACAAATTTTATGAGTTTGTATAAACACATATTCTTTGGTGCTTTATGTTAGACCTTTATTTCAAATATATTTTAGAAAATATGCAAATAAATGTGGTCCATGGATCTTCAATTATAGTAAGTAAATCTGAACTCTCCCTCTCTTGAGTCTCCCATTAGTTTTCTCTGAATTTATTGCTACTCCATTAGGGTCTTCCTTTTAAAATCTGCTATCTCTTCCACTTCCCCATCTATCCCCTTTTTCTGAAAAAAAAAAAAAAAAAAAACTAGGCAATATTTTCCAGTAGAGAGATTTATGGTCAGGAAGTTTCCAGAGTTCTATGATTACAAGGCATTCACCATCTTTTTCTCAAGATTCTACTGTTAGTGTTGTTCATGCAATATTAAAAGAATCTAGGCAAAAAGAAGGAACATGTCTTCATTGGCTTCATGAAAACTTTCCTTGAATTCATTTTTCCTTTTACTTGCTGTGATATGGAAATCGTTACTATAGTTTCTTTGTACATTTCAGATTGAAATTATTGCTTCTTCTAACATTATATTAAAAATCTTTCTGTTTGTTGAGAGAACATATATAAGGAGTCTTTGGCTGTAGAAACTGTTGCAGCTCAAAAACTAACCAAAAGTGGACTAGCCAGCTGCCTCAAGAAATTCCACAGTTGGGCAGTAGCTTGATGGGGTCATCACCATAAAAAGTCTAGACTGGGCCATTGCCTTGCTAAGCTATGGTGTGGCCATGTGCTCTTTGAGCTATGGCTGTCGCCATGTTTCTTAAGGTTTGCCCCCCTTCCCTATCTTGGGGAGGTGAATCTTTCTCTCTCTCTCTCTCTCCCTCTCTCTCTCTCTGTCTCTCTCTCTCTCTCTCTCTCTCCCCCCCCTCTTATTTTCTAAATAAACTATATTTTCTAATATAAAAAAAAGTCTACGCTGGAGCTTCAAAATTTAGACAGTTAATCATCAAGATTTGAAAGGACAAACTTGTAATAACCAAACCCCAAAGAGATTGATTTGTAAACAAAAAGACCAATTAATTAATTGGAATATTGAGAGAAAGGGTTATTTATTTTTTTCTCTCTATCTTATTGAAATGAAGTTCTCATATTTCTCTTTGCAGAAGGAATACATGAACATTGTTGTATGGACGAAATTGTGTCTCCTCTAAATTCATTTGTTAAAGTCCTGACCCTCTGTGTCTCAGAATGTGACTATATTTGGAAATAGGGTCTTTAAGAGATAATAATTTAAAATTAGCTCATTTGAGTGGGCCCTGATCCACTATAACTGATGTCCTTATAAAAAGAGAAAATCTGGGCACAGATACACATCAAGGGAGTCCATGTGAAGACAGTGGGGAAGAGACAACCAGGGAGAAGGGCCTCAGAAGAAAACAACTTTGCTGATATCTTGATCACTGACTTCCAGGCTCCAAATTGTGAGAAGATGCATTTTTGTTGTTTAAACCATCTATTCTGTGGTATTTTGTTATGGCATCCTAGTAAACTGATATAATTGTGGGGGGAAATTAGAAACTTTAAAGGAATAAAGACAATAAAGAATACACAAAATTTCCCCAATAAAGCTGCTGCTACAATACTGAAGTAGGCCCTTTGACCTATTTTCTTGGGTGTATATACATATTGCAGTTTTTAAAACAGAAATGTAATTTTTCCAGATATTTATAGCTTGCTTTCCCACTATTTCCACATCAGTAGAATGCCTTTAATAGCTGGATAATATTTCATTGCATGATCTTATCTTTTATTATTTAGCTAAGTCCCTAGGATTGAACATTTAGGTTTTTTTCAGTATTTTTATTCTTGTAAACAGTCTTCAATTGAAATCCTAGCTCTCCTACTTTGTAACTCTGTGGATTTAGATAATTTAATTAGTGATAAGTTCAGGGCAGGAACAAGTTAATTAAAAGTTGGACTATCAGTTCTGAAATATATGGACAAAAATCTCATAACAGTTTAGTGTTTTATTTTTTCCCTTATAAGTATTTTCTGTTTTGGCTGATTAAAATCTTTAGCATCATGTAAGGCATCTGGGTCATGTTAACAATATTCTTTGCCAAAATCTGATTGCTTGCATATTATTTTAGGATTTATTTCCTACTTTGTATTTCAGACTCCTTGCCACTCAAAAATTTTAAAACATCCATTTGATAGATAAATTATTAATTTGATTTTTCAGCAAAGGTTTATTAAAGATTTTCTTTGGATCCAGCATTCTAATAATATATCATTACTCATTAAATTTAACCTTTAAACTTGGACTGGGATCACAGGCATTTACTTTAGTATAAATTAAATATGTTCAAGTTCTTTTTCACATTTTCAAAAAAATTGGCCAATAAGAGAATGATAAATGAGGAAACATTAAAAGTATTTGAAACACTCACTGAAGTGCTAGTATTAAAAATTGTCATCACATTCTAAAGTAGCTTTAGCTCAGCTATTATAGAATTGAAGAGTTTTTTTAGGTCTTATTTTACATTTGGAAATTACTTGGATCAGATGTCATTTTTTCTTATTCTCCTATTAAAATATTGTTCTTTAGTTGCCTTTTTGTAACTAGAAAAAAGGAAAAACAGAAGTATATTTTATGAAGTCTATACAAAAGACATGGATGCATTATTTCTATATATTTTCTTGTTTAATAAAACAGCCTTTCAGTTTTACTTGAAAGGGATAAAAGCAAGTACTAGAGAATTCACCTTCAGCTATCTAGGAAGATTGTAGTGTTTGATATCACATTGAGAGCAAGGATACCCCTAAGCAGACTGAATGCGTCTTTCCAGAAATTAAGTTTGAACATCAGGTATCCATATCAAGGTGAACTATGGTTAAGTGCTTATGAACTCAGGAAATAGACTTTGGTCAGGCTTGAGAAAAATGAGAGAAACAAGTGCATAGCATAGAGTTCTCCCACATTTTGCACTAAATATAATTAATTACATTAATGGAACATATTTTGTCTAATTTCTAATTTCTTCATAACAAAACATGCTATGGAAGTCAGAGCAAGGTTCAAAATAGTATAATACAAGAGTTCAAAATAATTACCTTTGTCACTGGGCATTGCTTATTACAAAAAACTGAACTCAGTTTTGCTCTTGCCTGCAGAGTTGCACTATGAACTTTGATTTCATTCTTTCTGGTTATGATACATGCTCATTGTGAAAAAAAAATTAAAAACAACAATTCAAAACATAGAAAAGATAAAGTAAAAACTATAAAAATCCCACCATCTGGATGCAACTTCTATTTACACGTTGAAGAAAATTTCTCTACACATATATGTAAACACAGATATAGACATGGCATCTTATATAAATGGAATAGCATTGGGTTTAAAATGCAGGCTTTGCAGGATTACCTACTCTTTAGAGTATTACGAGACATAAATGAGTTACTAAACAAAGAGTTGTACCTGGAACATTGTAAATGCTCCAGTATACTTACTATTATTACCTATACATACATAGGGGTCAAGAGCCACAAGTTTGCAACCCCTGGACTAAATCTTCAAAAAACATATTTTAAAATTTTTATTAATATAGTTCAAAATAGCCAACATGAGTTGGATTAAATACAGCGTTCACCTGAGCTGGGGAAATAAGAGAATGGGTTGGTGAGAAGAACCAAATAAATACATGTAGGTCAGAGTGCTACCTTTTATCTGAGAAGGGGGAAGTTCTTGGGTGTTCATTGTCTTTTATAAAAAAATAGGCACAATTAATTTTTTAAAAAGCATTGCTAGCATTTGCTTCAGAGCCTGTGTTTTCAACCTACCACTACACTGGTGATGGTAACTATAATGATAATCAATAAGATAATGATAGCAATTATCATTAATAGGAAATAGTTAATGCCTTACTCTGTGGCTGGCGTTTGTTATAAGCACATTGCATGTATTAACTAATTTAATCCTCACAATAATACCATGAAATAGAAACTATATTCCCAATTTTTAAATGAGAAAATTTAAAAATACTTGTCATATGCTGGTATGATAGTGTGAAGAGCTTAGAAAAACTGCTTTCCAGCAAAATTGGTGAAAATTATAAAAACGCAACCATTTAAAACCTCTGGAAATTGTCCTAAAGGAATATAGCACATGAATCAACCTCTGTCCAAGAAAATCTATATAATTCTGTAAGAAAACAGGAGTTGGTGGCATTTTAAGAAAGCCCACTCCCTGTCCCTTCCCTCCCAGCTCAGCAAGCCAAAGACCTCACTTCAGTCTAATGTAGCCAAAAGCACAGGGCTTCTTTCCAGGGAAAAGCATGCAGTCAGCATTTCTCCTCTTGCCCCCAGGTACTTGGTGCTGAGGCTAAATCTCTGGTGAGCATTGTCATAAGGTGAGTGCTCTCTTCTAAGGCCCAGCTCCCACTCATATAATGGAGGTCTTATGTTGGATGCAGTGCCACTGAGAATACTGGTACCCCATCACCTTGCTCATGAGGTGGTAGTTTCATGACAGGGGAGGCAAGCTGAAACAAAAGGCTACTGGCTGTCTTCATATTCCACCTAGTACTCAACTTCTAAAGACAGGGTGTCAGTGGGAGAGAATTTTACCATAGTCACCCCTTCCAGCACCATAGCCTTGTGTCAGAGATTTAGCATGGGGGAGAGGAAGGCAATAAAACAGATAGCTTCTAATCTCTTCCCAAAGGAACTGACTTCATTTGCAATAATCCATTCACAGGAACATCATAAAGATTGAATACTTAGACTAAGTTAAATCCAAGTAATGCAAATCTTACACTCTGAAAACGACAAAATATTGTTGAAAAATTAAAGAAGTAGAAAAGATTACAGACTGAAAGACTTAAAGTTGTTACAATAGCAATGTTTCCCAAGTTAAACTATAGATCTAATGCAATTTCTATCAGAATCACACTTAAATTTTTTGTAGACATTGACAAGCTGACTCCAAAACTCATATAGAATCATAAGAGACACAAAATAGCCAACACAATTCTAAGAAGAACAAAGTAGGAAAACTCACGCTTCAGTATTACAAATTTACTACAAAGCGACAGTAATCCAGATAGTGTGGTACTGGCACAAGGATAGATATATAGATCAATGGAACTAAATTGAGAGTTCAGAAATAAAACCAAGTGTCATTAGTCAACAGATTTTTCACAAGGATCCCAAGACCACTGAATGGGAAAAGAATAGTTTTATCAACAAATGGTCCTGGGAACAACAGGATAGCCATATGCAAAAGAATGAAGTTGGGTCCTTTCCTTATACCATCTACAAAAATTAACTCAAAATGTATCACAGACTTAAATTATAAGAGCTATAACTAAAAAACTCTTAGAAGAAAACATAGGGGAAATCTTCATGACCTCAAAATTGACAAAAGATTCTTGGATACAGTATGAGCAACAAAGAAGAAAAACAGATAATTTGGACTTCATCTACATTTAAAACTTTTTTTCTTCAGAGAACACTATCAAGAAAGTGAAAACACAACCCACAGAATGACAGAAAATACTTGCAAATCATATATTTGATAAGGGACTCATATTCAGAATATTTAAAGAATTCATAACTCAATAATAAAAAAGACAAATAATCAACTAAAAAATAGACAAAGGATCTGAATAGACTTTTCTCCAAAAAGATATACAAATGATCAATAAGCAAATGAAAGGATGCTAGCTTTTATCAGTTAGTCATCAGAAAAATGCAAATCAAAACCACAATGAGAGAAACCACTTATAACCACTTCAATGACTAGAATAAACAATTCAGACAAAAAGTTTTAGTAAGTTCAAGAAGAAATTGAAACCCTATACACTGCTGGTGGGAATGTAAATGATCCAAATGGTGTTTGCCTTGGAAAACAGCCTGAAAGTCCCTTGCATAATTACACATAGAGTTACCATATGACTCACCAATTCCACTCCTAGATATGCCCAAGAGAAATAAAAGCTAAGTCCACACACAAGAAAACTTGTACACGAATGCTTACAACAACATCGTTTATAAGAGTCAAATAATGAAAATGACCCAAATGTCCATCAACAGATGAATGGACAGTTTAGAGAAAGACATAATGGACCATTAGATGGTGTGCCCACTGAGAAGAGAAATAAGGAACATGTATGTTTGTATTCAAAGTCTCTGGCAAAAGAATAGATGCATAGTAAACACAGACTGATCATGTATTATATGAAAAATAGGTGTGTGGTTTAATAGCAATAGAGCCTGTAAAATTTGTTTAATTCTCAATATTGGTAAGGATAATAAAGGAAGAGTAAAGAGGAAATTTCATAAAAAGGAAAAAAGATGAATAGATAAACAAAATGTGAAATATCCATTTAATGAAATATTATTAAACTATAAAAAGGAATGAAGTACTGATGTATACTACAACATGGATGAGCCTTGAAAAATTGTGATATGTGAAAGAAGCCAGTTGTAAAAGACCACATATTATATGATTCCATTCATATGAAATGTCCAGAATGGGTAAATCTGTAGAGACAAAAAATTAGATTTGTCGTTGCTTGTGGTTGGAGCAAGTGGGGAATTAAGTGGACGATGTATAAAAGGTACAAGGTTCCCTTTTGAGAGTGGTGAAAATGTCCTAAAATTGACTGTGATAATAGTTGCACATATGTGAATGAACAAAAAAATATTTGAATTGTATGTTTTAAATGGGTGAATTATATGGTGTGATAGCTAATTTTATGTGTCAACTGGGCTAGGCCATGTGCTCAGATATTTGGTTAAAATTTTCATTAGATGAAATTAACATTTAAATCAGTAGACTTTGAGTAAAGCAAATATTCCCCCCATAATGTGTGGGATCCTCATCCAATCAGTTGAAGGCCATAAGAGAAAAAGACTGACCTCCACAAGCAAGAAGAAATTTTGCCAGCAGACTGCCTTTGAGTCAAACTGTGACTCTCCCTTGGATCTCTAACCTGCTAGCCTACTCTGAAGATTTTGGACTTGCTAAACCATCACAATCACCAATTCCTTAAAAGAAATCTCTCTCTCTCTCAATATCTCTACCCCTCCCCCGGCCCACCTTCTCACCTTCTCTCCTCTCTCTCTCTCTCTACACACACACACACACACACACACACACACACACACACACACACTCCATTGGTTCTCTTTCTCTGGAAAATTCTAATACACATGGTATATGAATTATCTCTTAATAAAGCTGCTTTAAAAGTGAGGAAACTCAGGCAAAGTGAGCCTAATTAGCTGTTCAAGGTTCCGCAACTGAAAAGTGGTGGAATAGAAAACCTCTTTGTGTAATACGATGTGACACAGTGTTATTTGTGCCCTTGTTAGTTTTGGGACCAGGTATGGAGTGTGTTGTTGAGACTTTTGAGTCAAGTCTAAGGTGGAGGCATTGCGAGGACAGAAATAAGGGCCTACTACAGAACGATTTTGAGCCAGTGGAGTCTGGTTCTGATGGAGGAATGATATACAATATATTTAGCAACTGGTACAGCACAGACATCAGTATACCAAAATGAGCCCTGATCCCAACTAGCTGGAATTAGACTGAATGTTCACACTAGTTTAATATTATACCTGTCTTCTAAGAGGGTTATTATCAAAGACATTCTTAGGTGGACAAGTACTCATCACCTGGTGGCTTGTTACTTACTATTTCTTTCACAATGTATGGCAGAGATGCTAAGTCACAATGAAATGATCTCTGCAACTGACTACTGAAATATGCATATATTCTTATTGTAGTAAAAATTTGCTCTAACAAAAAGAAACATTTAGTTACTTTATGATCTATTTTGCAGAAATTACAAATTTTCTACTGTTTTGAACAAAGTGAACAGAATGCAAGATTTTCATGAATCATCTTTATAATTAGAAAGATGGTAGAATTCTCCAGTAAGGGCTAGATGCCCTCAGGGGCCATTGAGATATTCTAGGTTTGTTGCTTATATATTAAATAGCCCCAATACCTTTTTGAGTTATTATGCCTGCCCTCAAAGAGTAATTGTTCTATATTTTACCTCATTTTCAGACTGTTAAACTTTCCACAGTTATACTTTCTTATTTTTGCTATGTCCTTCCACTGTTGGGCACTGAAAGATTAGGAACCTAACATACTACGATTTTGAGTAATAGGACTTAACTTGAGCACACAATCTCTGTGTAATTTATGTTGTTCCCTCAGGGGCCTTTGCCTGCCTTTTCTAAAATTCCTCCAGTGTTTTTTCATAGACAAGACTTCCAAATAAAATAAATTTTGCTTGAAGTTACGTGGGAATGACCAGCTGATGTTTTTCAGGCAGCATTTCACAATGTAGCAATCACTTGTTAGAAGCACTTCTGAACTGGAGTAGTTTTACACATTCTGTAACTCTATTTTCAGCCACTTAAAAGTATTTAGCCTATGGGGAATTGATTGGCATTAGCCAAATTCTCAAATGACTGATTTAATTATTCCCTACATTTATGTAACGAATTTTAGGAACTACTACAATGCACAAGACAATACAGCCAGCATGGAGAATGCAATGGCTAAAGTAGTGCCCTCCTGACCCACAGAAAAGAGAAAAGGCCATTCATTGTCACTTCTTACAGAATAAAACTATACAACAATCAGTAAATTCATTCTTGCTTTACAAAGTCCCAGAATCAGAGTAGTTGTAAACCAAATAATTAATTAGAAAATTTTCTGATGTTCACTGAATCAGGAAAAAAGTGACCTCTACAGTTTTCTGGGGAGTATTTTTTCCAGATTAAAACTGTTATCCTAGCATTGCTTCTTCCTAGAAATTATAAAACAATGAGAATGCCCTATGCTTTTACTTATTTATGTATTTGCTTGTTCATTTACTCAGTACAGGTTAGTTACCTATTGACGTGCAATTTGTATAAGGCCAAAGGTGTTGAAACAAGAGACAAGTAGAGCCTGAAATTCTGCATGTGCTCTGCTCACCGAGTTGCTCTCCTATAGAGTTGCAGCCTTGAGTGGGGCAGCTTTTTCTAATTCATCTGAACAGAAGGGATGTCTTTTTAAAATCTGCCTATTTAGACATCAGTTTGTACAATGTGTAGTCCTGTGCTTGAGTTTAGACATAACTAAGGCATGCTTTCACCCTTAAATGAGCTTGAAACTTAGAAATACTTGATGTATTCTCTTTTCTCTTTATGGTGTTAAATAAATCTTGATACATCTGTCCTAATTCTGCTTCTTTTTATTCTATACTCATTATTATTTATCAAAAGTGTTAGTCATTTCATGAGCATATTCATTTTAATATGTTGCAGATAGATGACAACTTATTTTATATGAGTTCTAGTCTACACTGATGTTATAAGGAGGTTTACTCTCTTAACTAAGCTTTTAGGAGACATTGTAATTATTTCTACATCATTTAATACTGTGGAACATTTCTATAGCAGGCATTTAGGAAACATACATAATGCATTTCTCTGAAGTAGGACTTCAATTTCAGAGGGATGCACTACCCCTAAATTTTGGAGTCTCTCCGGGGCCTCCAGCCTTGACAAGTCATCATTTTCCACCCCAAAAATCCTACCAGGGGAAAACTGTAGATGTTTCTGCAACATCTGTGCTGAGTGATTGCCTAGCTACTATAACAGTTCCATTCATGGAAAAATGTCACATTGAGAAGCAGACCGCTCCATCTTCAAAATGAAACCTTAGGGTCTTTTTTTCCTTAAAATGTGCCAGTATCAGTCTCATTACAGTGTCTACCTATATTGGTCCTGGATCTATTTCATGGGATGAGTGCATGATAAGTCTAACCACAAAGCAAACTAAAATGCCCTCAACTAATTGAAGACTTTGACTATGCCCTTGTACATATTTTTTCCTTCAAATATTTCTTATTTCAAAATATATTACAATGAATAGGTAATTATAGAAATGTTGGCTTTGGAGAATATTTCATTAAATCTCAAGATTTAAATATAGACATATTTCTTTGACAATAGGCATTTCAATCATTTGAATTGCTAGTTTAAAAAGTAAAAGGAGAGAGTCAATAAGTTCTTGTCCAATATATTAAAATTGTGACAGTTAAAATTATTAAATTAATTATTTATAATAGCTCTACACATATACATAAGTGTTTGGGTGTTATTCATTTGGCCACTGTAAACAAAGGAATAAAAAGATAACACAAATTCTTATTTTGTGTGCCTGTATAATGCAAGGCTTAAATAGATAATTAATGCCAAAAGTATATACTTGTAACTTTATTTCTTCTCTGTTTTCTAACAATTAATGTACACCTCTTATAGAAAAAGAAGGATTATTTTTCACTCTATTTTAACAAGATTTCTTAATTTCGCCTCTGAAAAATTTTTAAAATTTATCTTTAAAGTCTACACATCTGTGCTTTTTGGCTTATGATATCGATGAGAGAAATATAAGCCAAATCCATATTATACTTTAAAATAATTACATTAAAAGCAATGTTTGTGATTTGTTTCCATCGACATACCTTTTCTTTTGCTGGTATCAAACTCACATTTAACATTTTGCCAATATTACTGTGACCTTATGTGAACAATGTGCTGGCATGTGGGTAAATGTGCAGTAAGTCATTTGACTTTATTATCAACATGTCATACTTGGTTATTGACTCAAGTCACACCAGATGGGATTTGTACCAATTCTTCTCCAGTCTCCATTCCTCTGTAGCCTAGCAGATCCTAGCAACACACTAGAGCTACTTAGGAAGAAACCTCTCTCTCTGCACACGGATCTATCATAAAATGAAAAAGTACTATAAGAGAAGATGCAATTGTGCTTTTTTACTTCTTAAAACTTTTTTTTTTTATCACAAAGATGGATTACACGTTGTGAAAGCAAGGAGGCAATATATTTTGGTCTTAAATTCCAAAATAAAATATGAATTATATTCTTTAGTCATCTTATAGTTTGTTAAGATTGTTGTTAAATGACTATATGCATAAAAGATGTTGCAAATAAATTTGACTCTGTAGTCATACTCTCTAGTGGAAAGTTATGAATTTTTTTCTTTTGCTAAAACTTTGGCTCAATGTGTATAAATATTTGGAAATGTTCTTCTATCGCACCTTTCAAGCCAAGATTGCAATCACCACCATATTAAAATAATTAATCACCAAAGTCTGTAAGGTTGCTAAAACATTTTGGGAAAGCCAAGAGGCCTTTCTCTGAGATATATTCCTTGTTTAAATTCCAAAAAAGTTCTAGTTCTTACTTATCATGCTACTTTGAGTATCACAGACTTCAGTAAGTGAGTTTTCTCACATTCTGTGGTCTTAAAGCAGGAGCAAATAAACTATGCCTTTGACAGTGTCACTATGTGAGGGGGGACCACCCAAAAAGCCCGAATTTATTTATTTAAAAATTGTGTATTTATTCTTATGTGTTTAAACTGTAGTCATTTTCAATCTTCTCAAAACTTTCAGATAAAAACTTTGGTTGGTCATTTGCATCACAGATTTGCATAAGAAACATCCTGAGTTATGGCACACAGGTGACTGGTTCTTCCACTATGACAACCCACCTGCCCACACTGGACTGAGTGTTCAGCAGTTTTTGACCAAAAACAGTATGTCCCCCATTCCCCACCTTCTCTATTCACCTGATCTCACCCCGAGTGACTTTTGTTGTTGTTGTTGCTGTTTCCTTGGATGAGAAAAGCCCTTAAAGGGAAACTTTTTGCTGATGTGGAAGAAGTGAGACAAAAAACAGCAGAAATACTAAATGACTTCCAAACTGTCGAGTTCAGAACTATTTTGAACAGTTGAGAAAGCATCTCAATAAGTGTACTGCATCAAAGGGAAAGTACTTTGAAGGTGTCTGAAGTTTAAACATGTACAAATAAATACACAATTTTTATAAATAAATTTCATATTTTGGGGGAAGGTTCTTCCCTCATACCTTTGTTCACTGAAAGCCAGTGAGAGATTATCACCTGATAGGTAATGTTTTAGTATTTAGTACTTCTATTGTTGAAAGAAAGAATCAAATATTTTATGTTGGACAATATGACATATTCTAGCAGAGCTCTTTCCTTCTGCAGATGCTTCTGGTTTAATTAATTATTAGGATAAGCCTATATTTGCTGTTCTAACAGTAGGGATGTCAGAAATTCTTTCTGAAGTTAGAAGATGAAAGCCTGAAAGAATAGTTTTAATCTTTAGATTTGTTTACCAGTGAAGGATATGATGGAAAAATACATTCTGTTCATCATCTTCACACCCTATATATTCTTGGGACATGAAATGAGAAAACACTCTCAGTTTTGCTTACACCCAAATTCTATTCTTAGACCTTAATGAACAAGATGTAGACTATAAATGCCATAGCAGAACTGCTAACAAAACAGGCTCAAGGTCCTTAATAGCAAATAAATGACTGGAACAAAGTTTCCTAATCCATGTTATTTCAACTTTGGAAGCTTTCGGTGTACAGATAGCACCTTCCTGCCTGGTCATTTGCAGCCCAGATGCTGGAGCATTTAACATTTCAAAGCACATTTATCTGTGGTTCTAACAATCTCTGATATTTGTGAAACATGAGTACTGTTATTCTTCACCTCAATAAATGGGAATGGTAAAATGCACTTTTAGTTGCAAGATGGAAGGTTTTCTGTGAGGAGAGACAGATAAGGATAGGTACAAATAGGCCAGTCAGTGCAATGGACAGGAAAGTGATCAACAGTTATTCACCTGCCTCTCGCCAGTATATAGCTATGACTTAAAGGGGAAAGTAAACCTTGTGTGTATAAGTAAATGTGGATTTAGTAATCAGAATTAGGTCCCAGTTTTGCTTCTTATTCAACTCCTCACAGCTTCCTCATTTCCATTTTTTAGAGTTTAGAAATACATATTTAAAAATCAACACATCCTAATAGTAAAAAAGTATATAAATAAAATAAGAAGTGAAAATACGGCACCCCCCCCCCACCGCCACATTTCTAAAAGGCAGTTACTGCTAAAATTGTGTATATTCTTTAGCTTCTTCATACATAAATTGGAGATAAGACTAAGTATATCATAGTGTTGGTGAGAATAAAAGGATATAAAATATTTAAAATGCCTAAACCTTGGAGAGTCATGTCTTTCTTTTCTTTTTCTCTCTGCTCCCTCTTCTAAGTTTACTTGTTTTACTTAATCTGACACTCCTCTTCAGACCAATTTTTTAAGTTTATGGAGTACTGTATGAGTCAGTGGTTGCCAAAACCAATTCTGGAATTTAGTGTCCTGTAGCTGCAAATGTGTATTTCTAGCTCACAGGTCTGCAGGTTGATTTTTTCTTAAGGTTCTGCAGGTTAGCTAGACTTGACTGTCTCTGACTACTGTTGGGTCATGTTTCCTCTACACTATATTACTGGCTAAGCAGCAACATCCACATGGTGTTTTCTTTTCATGGGGGATGGCAAGGGAAAACAAGTGATGCCCAACTTTGAGAAACATATATATAACATGAGGGTATTAAAAATAGGTTTTGTAGTGTGTGATTCACCCATTTTTCTCCCCCACAGCCCAAGAAAATTTTGTGTACTATATCCCACTTCTCTGTGATGCTTTGTCCCTTAATCTTCTTCAGGAGAGCAAATGGAAGTGTTGGAACATATTCTAAGACTGATGTCAGTGGAGAACAGAAACTGCTTGGGAGGGCAGTACACACTAATTTAAGTGTGGAAGAAAAGTAAGATGATGTCAAGGATGGTAGTGAGGTTTCTAATATGGGAGGATTGTCATTGAGCAAACTACAAGATAGAAGGGGAACCGTGTTCAAGAAAAAGGGAGGGAATTAAGGCCAATAGGAGGAAATAGTGGTCCTAGACAACACCAGAAATAAAGAGGGTAGAGTGGAAAGGCAACAGATACTAGTCAAGGGAGGAGGAAGTGGCTTGAATTTCTCAAACTTTCTTGAATCTTTTTCTTTCCAACTTAAAAAAGACAAAAAAAACCCCATAAAAAACAGAAAGGATGAAAGAACAGATGACACCATGTGCAGATTATCAAATGGAGAGGACTAGATATTTTTTAAAACTTGTATTCAACTGTACTTCCTAATTCTAAGAACTCTTTTATCTCACCCTAATTGAGATCTAGGCAAGGGAAATGCGCCTGGCCTCTTCAGCTAGCTTCATGGCCACCACTATTCAAACAGAAGTTTCTCAGTTGTGTGACAAAGATAGTTAGTATGGTAAATTTTTTTTTCAAAATTGTTAATGATAAAGACATCTGAGTATCTCACTTAAAGTATGTATTTCTTTCTGTATGCCTACTTCCTAATAGCCTGAAAAAGTCAGTTGGAATATTTTATGTAATCAATAGTCTACAAAAAAATCTTTTAAAAACTTACTTTACACTACATTGTTTTAGTAAATTCCCAGTATATACTCCCATACCTATATCTGTATTTACATCCATATACCCATACACTTACATACACACACACACATACACATGTGTATGTATACATACACACATGTCCTGTTCTTAAATCTTTCAATTTAAAAGGGTAAATGTAAATTAATAGATGGGATATTAGACAGTGAATTATCTTCCAGAATAATATTTAGGTATATTTAAAATAAATGTGAGGCCAGGCATGGTAGCTCAAGCCTGTAATCCCAGCACTTTGAGAGGCCAAAGTGAGAGGATTGCCAGAGTCCAAGGGTTTGAGACCAGCCTGGGCAACTTGGGGAGACGTCATCTCGACAATAAATCAAAAAATTATCTGGGCGTGGTGGCACATGTCTGTAGTTCCAGCTACTTGGAAGGCTGAGGCGGGAGAATTGCCTGAGCTCAGCAGATCGAGGCTGCAGTGGCCGTGAGCATGCCACTGCACTCCAGCCTGGGCAACAGAGTGAGACCTCAACTCAAATAAAATAAAATAAAATAAAATAAATGTGAATTATTTTTGGCATTATAACTGGGTTTATTCTAACTTAACAATCTTCCACTGTACTATGAAGTCTTTATTTAAAATGCTAATTCCAGCATTATAAATTTACGAGAGCTTCTCTATTTCTCTCCTCTGTATTCCCTCATCTCAGTTGCTCACATGTAATCAGGTAATCTTAATAGTTTAAGTCAAGATAATATTTTAAAAAGACTACCATTGGAAATTTAAAACGCTCATTTGGGGTTTTTTAATTTTTCAAAAAGGCATATGTGGGTATGACCATGTTGCTCATAAAACTGACCTAAAGGACAATATTTTTATGGTTTAGAAATCTCTGTCGAAACATTTTTAGGTATATATAGAATATACCTTGTCAGGTATGCCAAATGGTCCTCTCTAGGATAAGAAAACTTTGAAATCCTGTTCATTCTACTCATTTATTTTCACTTAAAAAAACTTGGTCAACCCAGTTGAAAGACAAATTTAAGATTCAGCATTTGAGAAAGCACCTTTCAAAGGACTTATACCCCATTCCACTACTCTAGATGAAAAGAATATCAAAGGAAAAAGAGCCATACATATTACATATTTCTCTGATTTAGTGGTTTTAAGTCTAATTTAGCCTATTTACTTAGCAAGAACATCTTTAAGACTGACCTATACTGAATTTTCAACTAGATGCACTTGGAGTTGCAGTTTCTCAGTAAATTAGAAGTTACTTATAGGATTCCTTTCGTATGTTTAGTAATCAATCAAGAAACTTTAGGAGTCACTTACTATTAACAGTGAGTGTCCAAAAGTTGTTCAGAGAGATGGTATCAATTACTCTCAACACTAGAAAGGGAAATATAACTTATTAATTCATCTTTAAATTAGGTAAAATGTTAGGCTGAAACTACAAGGGGCTTGTGAGTATGACTGATGAAAACAAGGAAAACCATAAATCATTGATCAGAGAAAATAGCATAATTTTAGAAACATGTATTAGCAATATTTCCCCACAGGTATTAATCAAAAACAGTAAGTTTTCTGCAGGCCATTAACTATTATATGCACTCATAAATATGATTGTTAAAAAAAATCCAATATTAAAAAATAAAGACAAAATCTTCCAGGTTTTAGAGATGTTGAAATGTCAGAAACAACAAATAGCACTTATATTTCTATATTCCTTTATAGATTTTTAAAGACTTTACATATATTCTGTCATTTAATCATTGAAATAACCCCTTAATGGTAGGATTATTATTATTATTATATTATTAATCTCTGCTCAGAAAGGCATGGGGACTGGTTATCCAGATAATAAGTGGCAGAACTTTTTTGATTCCAGGGCTTTGGATTTCAAAAACGATTTTAGTTCTGATATACCACAATGCTTCCGTTATTTTATGAACATACTTTCTCATCTACCACAGTTGTCTAAAAAAGATATTCATAAGCAAATAATAATTTGTACTGAGTAATTAAGTTTTTATATACTTGCTCAGCAACACACAGGTGGCACATGATTAATTTCATTTTTCTGTGATATTTTCTAAAATCATAAAATGTATTTTATTTGTATCTAATTATCTAACTACAATTTGAGCTATTAGCAGGACAATTAAATATAATAATATTTCATCCATGTATGCATTTAACACACATGCATTGCACACAATCTGTACAATGATCTCTCTATTAAATGCTGAAGCTATAAAGTCCAGTAAGAAATAATCCTGTTCTCAAGGCACTTATTGTCTTCTGGGAAAAAAAGGTACATAAATCAAAGGTTGCCATAGTTGGATTAGTGCTTATAGAATTATTCACAAGTTCATTAATATCTTTAAAGGAGCAATAAACAGTACTGGAATAGAGACACAGTCATTGAGAAGGTGAAGTGTGAGGTAAACTTTCTGCACTGAACTATAAAAGGAGAGATGAAGGCAGAGTGATTAGACGGGAGTCTTGGAACAGAATAACCCATTCCAGAACTCACAGGATCACTGACTCATGTGATATGATGTTGAATGGAACTTTTCCTGGGCCCTGGAGTCAGCCAATCAGGCCTATGTGGACAGTGAGCTGTTGAGTTGAAAAGAAAAACAGGTAAGTAAGAGAGGTTAGGAGGCTAGTACTCACATGGACAGATTTTCCCTCCTTCCCCTGTGGATTGTCCCCATCCTTCAACAGAAGAAAAATCTATTGCAAAGGGGATCCAAAAGGATTCTTTAAAAAGATTAGGGATGCCTGGCAAGAAAGAAAGACTAGTATGGCACTGCCTGCTTGGATATGTGTGTACGTTGTGGACTTGATTTTCCCATCTGTACTTCCTTGAACACAAGAACAAGAGAACTGGAGAAAGAACCAGGGCAGAGGGGAAGAAAGGTGGGCAGCATGGAAAAGCCTCTGAGTCAAACATTTGGCATGATAAAAATGTGTGAGCTGTTTGTGGACAAATTAAAACTGTAGAAGATAGCTTGAGCCGTCTGTCCAATGCCAGACCAACAGGACACAATGATGGGTGAGAGGACACAAGTAGCAAGAAGCTGGCTGTGTACTGACAGAAGTGGGTGGAAGAAGCCAAGGTGGAGCTGGCTGTTTCACATCTGGGAACTGTCAAATTAGAGGTATCCCCAGGAGGGCCTGCTGAAGGGCTTACGTATTTAGATTTCAACAACAGGAAGCCCTAATGGCCTGTCTCTGTTCGCCAGGGAAGAAGCAACCACCAACAGCAAACTATAGAAGTCTTCCTCCTATCCACTCCAACAAAGACGGGAAAAAAAGAGCCAGGAAACAGGAGGGAAAGGAAGTGTCCTGGAGGCAGACATATCACTTCCACTTTTCACTCTGGGGTGAGGGAGTGAGAAGAAGAATAAAAGAGCAAATCACCCTTGCTAAAGGACAAAGCTGATGAGCCCTGGGGGAGAAAAGTAAAAGAGATTTAAAATACTTAAGCTCTGAACTCTAAAATGTGGATATTTAAAATAATCAAAAGAATTAAAGAAGTAAGTAAATTTGTATTTTGTAATGGGCTTCACTATCCAGTGGGTTGGGAAGTTTGACATACTATGGTTGAAGAAGGTAACTGGAGAAAGTAAAAACTGACTCATAGAATGTGGCACACTTCACACTGAATAATTAGATGAATACAGATAGAATTATGGAGACTAGCAGCAGTTAAGCCTAGAGAGGTAGGTGGGAGTCAGAACATTAAAGCCTATAATGTGCTAAGTTAAGGAGAGAAAACTTTGGACTGAAAGCTTTGGGGAGCCATTGAAAAATTCTAGGCAGAAGAGTCATATAGTCCAAGCGTAGAAGATATCCTTTGGCAATAGAGTAAAAGCTGTTTGCAGGAAAGACAAACTCATCTAGTTTAGGTAGGTTAAAAAATACAATAAACAAAACATTATTCTGTTAGTAAATGCTTAGCTAATTCTTGGCAGCTATGTAAATAAATTACAATATTTTCCCCTCAATTTAAATAATTATAAAAAATATACTGATATAATAGTTTCCCGTGTCCTTTAGAAGACTAAAGCTAGAGAAGATATAGCTTCACAAAGCTGGGACTTCTAAGCATTATTGAATAGTATTATTTTTATAATTTCCAGGCAACGAAATCTCATAAAAATTTGTTTGTTCAGTAACAAACATATTTGTTCAAAGATATATGTGTTTTGTATTATTACTGTAAAGTTATTTAAAATACTAAACTGAGTTAATCTCTCTAAATTTCCCCTTTTACCTCCACCACTGACCTGAAAATATTCAGTAGAATGAAAGTGGTACTTTACAAAGAAGATTTCCCAATGATGTTTCTAAAGATTCATTTACAATATGGTCATAATTTAAAATGTTTCTGAAAACTGAACATCCAGTAGAAAAACATTGCTAATCAACGTTGCTGAACAAGGACATTTTTAATCTCACTAGTAAGTCATTTGAAACTAAGAAGTGAAACTGTTTTCAATTGTTTTTACCTGAAAAAAAAGTACTGTAGAATGTATGGGCGAAAATTTGACTGGAGAAAAATGGGAGATTTTTAACCTTCTACACTGAGGAAACATATGAATGAGTCTATTGTATGCAATATGTGTCACTGAAAGTGTCTTAAGTTAGGAAACAGGAGATAAAGAGGAAAAATCTACTCTCAGTTTAGCCAATAATTGTTTCACATCCCTGGTCTTTTCATGGGGTGAGTACAAAACAAGAAGGTGAGACATGCTTATCTTTTCATCTGACTCTATAATAGTATACAGTGTATTTAACTTTTCATATTAATTTAGCAGGCAAATAAATAAATATCTTAAATTTTAATCAGATGAATCATGTGTTTTAGTCATGAAGCATAATAAGTTATTTATTTTTTAAAAAATATGTTAAAATATAATAGAAAGACCAAAATGAAATAGTGATTGAAATTAAATCATGTTTAAAAACATTTTCTAAGCCAGGCTCGGTGGCTCAGCCTGTAATCCCGCGCCTTTGGGAGGCTGAGGTGAGTGGATTGCCTGAGCCCGCGGGTTCGAGACCCGCCTGGGCAAGCGAGACCTCATCTCTACAATAGATCAAAAAATCAGCCGGGCGTGGTAGCACGTGCCTGTAGTTCCAGCTACTTGGAAGGCTGAGGCGGAAGGATCGCCGGAGCCCAGCAGGTCGAGGCTGAGGTGGCCGGGAGCGGCCACTGCACTCCAGCCTGGGTGACAGAGTGAGACTCCAACTCAAAAAAAAAAAAAGAAAAATCAACTGCATAAATTTTAAGTTGGAGAGGAGGGAAATTGAGGTAACCCAGATGAAACGGACAGTGCTCACTGCCTCAGTAAATGACCTCACCATCCACCCAGTTAACCAAGTCACAAATCTAGGAGTCTTCATTCTTTATCTCTTTCTTACTCCACATCAAATCCATCAGCAGATCTTGGGAGTTCTATCTCCAAACTATATCTTTTTCAATTGTGTCTGCTGCCCACCAGCTTAGACCAAGACATGCTAATCTTTCCCCTAGAAAGCTCTGGTTCACTTCCTATCCTGTGACCACTCTTGCCTAACTACAACCCACCTACAGCAACAACATGCCACCCTAGACAACCAGAATGCCCCTCCTAGTGCAACAGCACATGCCATTGCTCACCATGTCCTCTGAATCGATCAACTAAAACAAAGGCCTTTTCTCAGTCTTCATCCTCATTGGTCTTTCTGCAGCATTTAGAACGGCTGCCCATATCTTCTTCTTCTCTGGCTTCTGTGATACCTAGTGGTTTTCTTACTTTCTTGGCCATTTCTTCTGGTGACTGAAATATTGGCAAAACCTCTAGGCATGAGTGATAAGGTGTCAACACTTGAGTCAATCTCCTTGGTTCAAGTAAAGCCCCTCATCTGGCTGTTAGTCCCACTCCTCTAAAATTCAATCAGTAAGGGCCCATCACTGAAGTCAGTCAGAGAAACCTAATGCTGAAAGAAAAAAATTGAAATTGCCTGGGCACTATTCTATAGTGGGGACTGTCTACTCCCATGTGCTGGCTGAGTACTTGGATAGTGTCTACAAATGTCCACTGGATTCACCTGTCCAGGTATCCTTTCTGTAATTTACTATAAACCAGAACTTTGACTTGGGTCCTTAAAATAGACTGGCTAGAGAGACCAATGCTGCATTGTACAGGTATTTTAAACATAAATAATGAGCAGATATAATTAAAGTGAGGATTCTGTGTTAATTACCAACACCTCCTTACCTGGGCTTTGGGGAAAACCAATGGTTGGTTTGTCTGTACAAAGTTCAGGCACTTAGCCCTCCTTTAGCAATATTTCCTGTCTCTTATAAAATGAAAATAATTATTTTCTCACAAGGAAATGGCCATCTCTTATAGGTTGTGAGCAGATTCTAGTTTCATTCTTTCCTGTGTAGATGAATACACTAATTTTTGTTCTCTTTTGAGTCTATTTTCACTTTGATTTTGATTAGGGATAGTGTATAGTTGTTGGGACAACAGACTACACATGTGAGCAGATCCTGGATAAAGTAGGGAATAATCATGACCACATTTCAGCTTAGAACCTTCTTTATTAAGGAAGGTCCTGCAGGCACTTTTATTAACAGGTAGTATAAGCTTAACAAGAGCACCTCTCAAAGTCACAGTTCCAACGGTTTTTATGAGGTCAACCAGAAGGCAGAGAGAGCACATTGATGGTGGCTTATCATCAAAACCACGACAATCAAGTTGTGAGCCTATGCCTTCTGTCAAACATAACCATCATACCCCCCACCCCCGCTTCTTTCCTCTGAGGAATGAAGGGAAGTTGGGATTCAAGACTTGATATTAATCTAAACCACATGTGATACTTGCTTAGACAGCAGACAAGGCCCCACCTGTGCCCAGGCTTGGACAAAATGGTGGCTATGTTCTCTGTGCCAAACCTTCTCGTCTCTGCTGTGTCTGGCCTAGACCTTGAAGTGTCTGACCCTTCCTGGGCATGGAGGAGCCACTGGACCAACACCAGCAACCACACTGGGTTGAGCCACGTTGGGTGTTCTTCCTGGGTGGAATGCTTCTCCTGAGGCTGACTCCACCGAGGCCACCCCTGAGAAGGCATGGCGCAGGTCGTAGTGTACCCGGTTCACTGGAAGTCCTGGGTGAACTGCCATCACCTGGGGTCCTACCACCAGGGAAGCTACAGATGGGCCAGCTGGAGGGGGCACAGGAGCAGTTGGGTCCACCACAGGGGTGAGGCCTGCTGCGTTGGTGCCATCTGGTTGGGGCTGTGGGACCACAGGCTGGAGAGAGGACAATTTCCTTAGGTTAGTTTGCTTCCTCCTCCCAGACAAAGCCACCCATAGGTCTAGGTAGCACTCCCACTCAATTCTCTCATATTAAAATTTTTTATTTGCAGATCATCAGGCAAAAAAAAAAAAAAGACTACCTAGGTACAAAGGATTGTCAGCAGGGTTATGGGGAGGGAAGACTGAACTATGGTGGCCCCGTTCTTACCAAAATTATCCTGGTGATAGTGAACTTACACACACATGCTCCGTGAGTAAAAGCGCCCCACCTATATATAGCTAACCTACACCAGCAGTGTCACCTTCTTTGTCACCTGAACCTGCAGCCACTGGAAGCTGTCAGACAGATGTGGCTGTCTAGTCTCTGCAACTCAGAAAACCACTCCCACCTCCTACAGATAAAAAGATAGTCTTGCCAGCTACACAGCAGAATGGTTCTGCCCTATAGTCACCAGTTCTTGGGAGGGGAAGGCATGACTGAAATGTCCTTCCATTTGGTGATGATTCTACATACTCCAGCGTTACTTTATATTGTGAGGGTCAGAGGGATAGGACAGTAAATGTCCTGTAATTATGAACGTACTACGTGAACGTGAAGGGGTTGTTATATTCTGAAGGTTTAAGCAAGCTATTCATGAAGCTGTTACCTGTGTTTGGAACATGGTGCAGGTCACTGCAACCTCTTCCCCACCAAGCTTCTCAGTGAGCGTTGCCTTACAGAAGCCATATTGCTGCCCACAGAAAGAGAGAAGGAATGTTAACTGATTTTTTTTTTTGAGTTGGAGTCTCACTCTGTTGCCCAGGCTGGAGTGCAGTGGCACACTCACGGCCACCCCAGCATTGACCTGATGGGCTCAGGAGATCCTTCTGCCTGAGCCTTCCAATTAGGCAGAACTACGGGCGTGCGCTACAACGTCTGGCTAATTTTGTTTATTTATTGTAGAGATGAGGTCTCACCAAGTTGCCCAGGCTGGTCTCGAACCCATGGGCTCAAGCAATCCTCTCAACTAGGCCTCCCAAAGTGCTGGGATTACAGGCTTGAGCCATTGCGCCTGGCCTGTTAACTGATTTAAAAAATGGATTTCTTGTACAGTTCCATTGACACTCCAATACAGCAAGACAAAAAAAAAAACACTTAAATTCTTAATTCCTTTAAAAAAAAACCTTTTTCTTAAAGGTTACGGTTTCTGCTTGGAGAAGATATATATAATTCTATATATGACAAAAAAATTCCAAAATACTTCGAGAGTAAGAGAGATCACCCATAGTGGTGACCCACAGAGAACTACTGTTAACATTGATGTATTTCTTTCTTATATTTATTTATTATTTTTTTCAGCTGGTGTCTCACTTTGTCGCCCAGCCTAGAGTGCAGTGGCACACTCATCGCCACCCCAGTGTCGACTCGCTGGGCTGCGGCGATCCTTCCGCCTCAGCCTTCCAGGTAGCTGGAACTACAGACGTGTGCTACCATGACTGGCTAATTTTTAAATTTTTATTGTAGAGACAAGGTCTCGCCAAGTTGCTCGGGCTGGTCTCGAGCCCGCGGGTTCAGGCAATCCACTCACTTCGGCCTCCCAAAGTGCTGGGATTACAGGCTGCCCTATGGAGCCTGGCTCTATTATTTTTAAATACTATTAAATAGAATTTTAAAATTGAGATCACTGTGACTATACCATGTTGTATCCACTTACTATAATAGCATTTTCTCATACTATTCATTATATTTTGAAAACATAATTTTTAGTGTCTGAATAATTTTCTATTTACTAATGTGCTATAGATTATTCAATGACACCCTTCTGTTGGGCACTGAGATATTATCTTAGTCATTTTATATCTATGATAAATCATCTTTATGGATATATTCTTGTCAAACCTCTCAATGACTTATTTAGGCTAAAACTCTAGAAGGGAACATTCCTGGGTCAAGAACTTGAAAGTCTTTGTAGCAGAGTTATGTCTAGAAAATCCACACTTCACACTCCCAGCAGCTGGGCATAACTGGGATGCATTGGGAAACTGCCTCTGTCTTGCAAGCTCCATGTGCTTTCAGTGGGTGAGATGATTTGGTGACAGCTCTTAAGTGAGGAGGTGACACCCCACAGGATATCACCCAACCCCACAGGAAGGAGGCACTCTACACAGTGATTCTCTTTCCACAACCCCAAGATACAAATGACACAAGGGCACTCTGTTCTACAACATGCTTTGCCTGGGTGGCAACAAGCTGAGGTCTCGACCCACTCACCTTTTCTGCCAGCAGATTGCATTTGGCTGGATCTGTGACCTCTTTAGCAACACAGTCAGTGGCAGCCACTGCGAACTCCACATAGGTAGAAGCTGGGAGAGGCTGATAAAGATAAATTAGCATGCTCTTGAGGAAACATGATGCAGAATGAAAAGGCCAGAGAAGAAGAAGCTGAAGGGAAGTAGCGGGAGTCACCGCATGGTAAAACTTCAGGGAGCACCATTCACATAGACCACATGTGGGGCCCAGGAAACACACCCCTGACCAGTTCACATGGGGCAGCTGTTGTGGGACTGTGTCCTGAAGCACTTGTACTACAGACGTGGGGGGTTGGGTCTTCCCTGAAGGAGTGGCAGATATCCATTGCCCATCATTCAGGGCAGAGGTGAGTTTTCAAATGGGAAATGAAAATCACAAGGCCAGCTTTAGACTGACATGAGTGGGAACACTGCCTTCCTCTAGCCCTCACCCTTGGGGCTGCACCTTGAGACCCAAGGTTTGGTTTGCTCCAAGATAGGGTGGGAGAGTGAAGAGTTGAATACTCTTCCATCTATTTCATACAGCAGGATCAAATGAAAAAAAAAATGTAGATGGAAGTATGGAAGATATTGCTTGTGCTTTTTCTTTCTTTCTTTTTTTTTTTTTTTGAGTTGGAGTCTCACTCTGTTGCCCAGACTGGAGTGCAGTGGCCGCAGCCTCGACCTGCTGGGCTCCGGTGATCCTTCCTCCTCAACCTTCCAAGTAGCTGGAACTACAGGCGTGCGCTACCACGCCTGGCTAATTTTTTGATTTATTGTAGAGATGAGGTCTCGCCAAGTTGTCCAGGCGAGTCTTGAACCCACGGGCTCAGGCAATGCTTTTTCTTTCTTATAGTACTTAGAACATATGGACACTTAAAATCATAAAACATCTGTTATTTGGTACAGTCTGGGATAGGGATGCTCTGACAATCACATATTCTGATTAATAGAATTACCATCTATATTAATGTATCCCAAGTATGCCATGGCTGGTGTCCAGAATACTAGTCTTCTTAAACATCAGAATTCTCTTGCATTCAAATATGATAAACCATCTGCAGTACATTGAGCTGTTTTCTCCCATGATTCAAAATGCATTTTAGGGTCCAACCATTATAAGTTTGTCAGTATAAGTAGGCTCATGGCTTTATAAGTATTAATTACCAGATTGTGGCAGATGTCCAGCAGGAATTGGAGATAAATGTATGGAGACCAGTGAATTTACAGTAATGCTTCTGGACTATGTGGGAACCTTTAACCGCTAACACCGAGCTCTGGATTTAATTAGAACTGAGGGAGTGGGAATGTGCCTGGCTGCTGTATGTTAGAGCAGCTTTGCACAGGGCAAGTACTTAGGGTTTTTTAGGTCCTCATGACACTCAGGGTTCTCCCACCCTTCAGGACACCTTCTTCCCCTTTCCAACCAACACCCTCTTGCCCTCTTGTAACTGCCCCTGTTCCTGTTCTTCCCTCACCCCTTCTTCACCATATACAGTACACACCCAAAGTGCCACCAAACTGCCCAATCTGTCAAATGAATCTCAGTCTTTACCACAAGTTGAGCCCGGGAAACTTCCACAAGCTGAAAATAGGAGCCGTTACTCTGAGCGTTGAAGGCAGCCAGGGCAGCTTCTGTAGCGTGCACCACCCGGGTGTCGTTCAGCGGGGCCAACAGGGAACATTTTGGGCACACCTTGCGCACATCCTCAGCTGAGTCTGCACAGAGAGAATAAACCCAGATCTAGGCTGCAATTATCCATGGCATTCACCCAGCTCTGCTTCTTTAAAAAGGGTTAAGGTAGCCAGGCATAGTGGCTCATGACGGTAATCCAGAAGTAAGAGGATTGCCCAGTTCAAGACTGGTTCAAGACCAGTCTGGGCAACTTGGTGAGACCTCATCTCTACAATAAAGAAAAATTAGCTGGGTATTGTGGTACACGCCTATAGTTTCAGCTACTTGGAAGCCTGAGGTGGAAGGATCACCTGAGCCCAGCAAGTCGACGCTGCAGTGGTTGTGAGCATGCCACTGCATTCCAACCTGGGTGATAGAGTGAGGCTCTAACTAAAAAAATATGTATAGGGTTAAGGTGTGCACCATATTATTTCAGGCATTTTCTCTGCTTCTTACTAAACCTTCAAGGACTTGTATCATGCTGGTATTTCTGCAGAAGTCCCCACATCATGGGTAACTTTCACCCCCAATAAAAACAGCCTCTTAAAAAAAACAGTTTAAAATTCCGGAACCCAGGAAATTTGGCCTGTCCTTTTTCTCACTAATGAAGTGGCTAGAACTAATTAACTTGAAAATGATTAAGATCCCTTTCCCACTCTTTCTACTAGGTAAATAATAATAATAATAATAATAATAATAATAATAAAAAATCATCTCTACCTGGACTGGAATCACATTTTGCAAGCAACACAGTAAACTGGCCATTTTGTTTCACCAACTGGAAATCACAGTCTCCTTCCACGGCCTAGAGAAATAAACCCACATGAGGGTCCAGAAGGACAGCTGGCCTTTCACTGATCACATGGAAGGAGTCCCTCCGGGTGTGGTTGTCAAAGGTGACCCTCAAAAAAATCACCTTCACTGGGTACTATTGAAACATGATACTCTCTGCTTTTAGGGAGGGCTACAAGAAGAAAGTTGAATGATTGTAAAAATAGGTCCCAGGAAAGGCAGCATCAAATGGCAATTTTAGAGACTGCACACTGGCTAGCCAAGAAGGCAGACTGAGAAGCTGGATGAAATAGGCCTGCTCTTTGCTGAACCATGGTAGAACTGGCCCCAGGCGCCACCCACAGCCACCCTAAGAAGGTCACTCACATGCTCCACTAGCTGCCTCACGGGGCAGTTTTCCAGGGGGGTGGGGTCTCGTACATGGCAGGTGGTCTCCAGCGTGTCTAATTCAAGCTCAAATACCTCTCCGAATGGCTGCTGTGGAGACACAGAATGAAGAAGTGAGCAGCAGCCCATCTCCCAGATCTTGCTGTGTGGGTCAAAGTATGAGCCTGCATTGGGCTTGAGCCTGCCTCCTTTTTGGAGAGGTGAGGATGACTCTTACTCTAAGTCTGCAACTCCATCTAGCTCTGAACTGACCTATGGACAGGACAATGACCAGGGCTTCTCTGATCTTCCTCTGTCAACTGGGCAAGTGCCAAATAGTGCTTGCAAGGAAGGAGGGGACATGAGTTTGGACAAGGTAATAGAGCCACAATTCTCACTCGGAGCTCTATTTGTAAACTAAAAATGGGTGTTGATACTTATTTTTTAATTTTTAAAATTTCACCCTCAGGTAGTGGTTTGGAAAATTCAGCTTTAGATCTTCTCAGTCAAGCTACAAAGTAAGGAGGTGTAGGGTAATATGTTACTGCCTTTTCTTTATTCAGTCTCTCTCTTTCTCTCTCTCTCTCTCTCTCTCTCTCTCTCTCTCTAATTTTGTATTCTTCCCTTCTCATTATTTAGTCCCCTTCCTTTCCCTATTTTCTTTTCCTTCCTAAAGATTTTTGTTGCTTCTGTCCTTGGCTTTTTCTTTTTTGGGCTTGTACAGTAGTAGATGGCTGGATGCAAAGATGTTGCTCTCTGCTACTTCCCCTGCTGATAATGATAGGAAAGAGCACGTCTCCCTCTGACTGAAAACTGTGTATGTCTCTCGTGTAGACGTGAAGACATTACCAGGAAGCTAGTAGAAATCCTTGGAGTTTTTCTTGTCAGTTCATCTGTTCTTGTGTCCTTTCCTCAAAGCCTAGAAAATCCAGAATGCCTTTTTTCTCTCTAATCAGCTCTGCTTGCCTCTCATTTTGGTTCTGCCCAACTCAGTACTTGAAGCCTCAGAATCTCCTCCCTCGAAGGAAGTTCTGTATTTTACGGTGTAGAGATGTGCCCGAGGTAACTTTCTGAAAACATTCAGAACTCCAGTGAATAGGAGCCAGGTACACCTGGGTTCCTCCAGTAAAGTCTCTCTCAAATTCTGCCTTTAGTGAAAAACACAATGCCTATTCATCACCTTTTCCCTCAGGTTTGCATGTTGTGTGTTTATTTTCCCTGAATGGATCAATGTTTCTGAACCACCATGATACATTAATGTGGCTTCAGAACTCTTAAAACCCATCTGGGGCAATGCTGATTTCAATATCTTGTCCCTTTGTGAGCACAAATGTCAGTTGTCGGTCGTCAGTCATTGGGACTTCCTGGTGTTTACCTTATTTTCCTTCCTAGATTGTAAACTCTTGTGGGTACAGACTGAGTCTTTCTCATCTTTGAATTAGGTAGAACCATTAAAATTGCCAGTGTTTGCTTTCTTTTGATATGCAAAAATGGCAATTTTATACGGTTTAACCTAATATCTCCCACAGCATCTGGCACTGGTTCTTGCCCAAGGCAAGCTTGTAATAAATGTTTGCTGAAAGAATGACCCTTAGTCAGACATGAAGTCTAATTTCAAAACAGGCAGTAAACAGATGACTTTTTTCCACCTCTCTAAAACTCTCGACTGATCCTCATGGCATAGTTTCCAGCTTCATCTTTGTTGTCACTGGCTTCAGGCTGCACTGGTTCCTGTCTGGCATGTGGGGAAGTGAATCCTGTTCATGCCAAGACTTCTCTCTGAGATGTGGGTAATGGTCTTTGGGAGGCAGCTAGCGTAGACGAAGGAACATAGGTCTGGAATTCAATCCCAGCCTGATTGCTTATTGATTATATGAACTTGGGCAAAAAAGGATAGTGCCTCAGAGTCCTTGTTTCCTCTTGTGTAAGACAAGGAAAACATGCCTACCACACAGGACTGGAGGGCAGGGCAGGGTGGAGGGTGGATGAGATAATCTACATGAAACAACCTGGCACAAATGCCAGTTTTAGTCGCTCTCTGTCTTCATCAGAGAGAAACAAAGAGAGATAAGTGATATTCAGCCCGTGGTAACTTGGCACTAGAAGCTGGCCTCTTGGGCGAGTTTTCCAGCAAGGGGTGCTTTCCGCCCGTGATCTGCAAACTATCATTTGAAGCCCTTTTTTTCTCCTGCACGCTGCCTCACCCAGCACCCTCTTGAGACCCATGACTGCAGTCCAGAATGTCTCCCCTCTTGTCTTCTGCCTGCACCTGCCTTCGCTCCAGGGAAGAAATCAGAGTTTACCCCTCTGCAGTTTCATGTGTATCGGGAGATGCCGACCTTTTGAGGCACCCAGTTGAGCTCCACACACAGTTCTGTCAGTTCATATGCAGCAGGTCCACTTACCCGAAGCCACACCTTCACTTTGTCAATCTGATTCAGGGTTTGCTTGTACCCATGGAGAAGGATGCTATTGAGGTAGTCTATGGCCACCAGGGCTGCTTGCTCAGTTTCTGGGTCATCGCAGTTCAGTTGTCTATAATTCAACCCTGGGCCGCGTGGAGCCGAGTGGCAGCCCCAGAGCTGAGCAAGACAGAAGAGCAGGACGAGGGACTTCATGGCTGCCCCAGGGAGGCCCTGGCAGGTGGGCAGGAGACTGAAGACTTCAGGACCAGCCCAGATGCTCTGCTGGGAAAGGCAGACCCATGAAGGATGATGGGCTTTATTTATCTGTTGGAGCCTGCTGGAATAATTGCATAAGAACGTAGGATGCTTTCTGTTCTGGTTCCAAAAAAGTTCCTGCAAATATCAGCTCTGGAAAAGCAAACAGGTTAGGACATCACTGGTCCCCAAGAAATCTGCCAAAGTCCATGCTGCTGCTGTTGTTGCGATGCTCCAAAGTCTGCTTGGAACATGGTAACAGCAGCAAAGAGAGAAGACAGTTGAGGGGACGAAGTGGACACAGCTGGTCCCAGAGTACAGTGGGCTTGGCAGTAGAGAAAGCATCCTCCACTGTGATCTGAACATGCTAGGGGGAAGAGGGATATTCCCCTCTGTGAGGGGGAAGAGGGATATTCAGCAATTTGATAAAATCCTCTAATGCTGGGGAGATTCACTTTTCCAAGAGGGGCCCTCCGGGGAGAATAAGACCCACAGATACAATGGGACAGACGTGTTGTGGGAGACACAAAAATCTTGGTAAGATTCTTGGAGAAAAGGAGGAGGGAGATGTTTCTGCCTAAAATGGGGAAAGGAGAGGGTCTTGTGGCAGGGCCAGGGAGGGATATGGCCAGCAGAGCCCTGTGGGGTTCCCTGCTCCTTTCTCCTCCTTTCTCCAGACCTGGATGTCAGGGACCTGTAGGTGACAGCTAAGACAGGCACTGACTTAGGTCTCCTGGGTGGCTGAGTTTGATTGGCACCTGTCACCCTGTGTCCCCAGCCAGTACACAAGTGCAGCAGAGGGGAGTCCTGATCTAACAAGCATTCATTTGACTATGCCCTGGGTTTGAGTCCGACACTGCAAGCTGAGACCCTGCAGGAGCAGCTAAGAGCACAAATGCCCCTTTAACACTCTGTGCAGCCTTGGTAGAATCATAGCATCTTTCTAGCCAGAACTCAGCGCCACAGTATTGACTCCAGATACCTCTGTTTTTGAGTTGGAGTCTCACTCCGTCACCCAGGGTGGAGTGCAGTGGCACTCTCACAGCCACCCCAGTGTCCACCTGCTGTGATCCTTCTGCCTCAGCCTTCCAAGTAACTGGAACTACAGGTGTGTGCTACCACGCCTGGCTAATTTTTGATTTATTGTTGAGACAAGGTCTTACCAAGTCGCCCAGGCTGGTCTTGAACCCGCGGGCTCAGGCAATCCACTCACCTCAGCCTCCCAATGTGCTGGGATTACAGGCTGAGCCACTGAACCTGGCCTCCAGATACCTTTTAAGTGACCTTTGACAATCCCAGGTGTAACCTCCAAGAAAGGAGGGCAGATTAGTGAGATGCTTGGATAATATCGTATAAGGACGTAGTTTGGTTTAGCCTGGAACAAAGAAACCCTGACATGGAGACCAACGTGTTCTTCCAATATTTAGAGATCATCATCATGTGTGGGTGGATTTGTTCTGTAGTTTAATGTTACTTCAGAGGAAAAATAGTTAATTAAGAAAGAAGAAGAAGGGGCCCTCTGAAGGGAAACTTAATATTTGATTTGCTGGGGCGGGGATTAGGGTGGAGGAGGTGAAAGGTAGTAGTGATGGGTGGAGAAGGTAGCTGTCAGTACTGTTTTCACATTTACTCCCAGCTCTGCTCATATGCTCACAGAGAATTTTTGTTTGTTGGTTTTTTTAACGAGACAGTGTCTTGCTTTGCCATCCAGGCTGGAGGGGAGTGGAGTGATTATAGCTAAGTGCAGCCTCAAATACCTGGGCTCAAGTGATCCTCCTGCCTCAGCCTCCTGAGTAACTGGAACTATAGGTATGCACTACCATGCCCGGTTAGTGTTTGTTAATATTTTTTGGATACAGGTCTCGCTATGTTGCCCAGGCTGATCTCGAACTCCTGGCCTTAGGTGATCCTCCCATGTCAGTGCTGGGATTATAAGTATGAACTACCACATGCAGCTAGAATTTTTATTTTTAATGAGTACACAGATATTTAATGGAGAATGCTGGTAAGCCTTTACAATGTAAATTTAAACAAGGTACCATTTTTTTGTTGTTTAAGCTGAAGTCTCACTCTGTCACCCAGACTGGAGTGCAGGGGCATGCTCATGGCCGCTGCAGCCTCAACCTGCTGGGCTCAGGCGATCCTTCCACCTCAGTCTTCCAAGTAGTTGGATCTACAGGTGCACTTTACCACACACAGCTATTTTTTTGATTTATTGTAGAGATGATGTCTCACTAAGTTGCCCAGGCTGGTCTCGAATCCCTGGGCTCAGGCAATCCTCTTGCCTTGGCCTCCCAAAGTGCTGGGATTACAGGCTTGAGCCACTGTGCCCATCCTACAAGGTACCATTTAAATACTAATTTTAAAAAATAAGAAACCCTGCTTTTTTAAAAAAATTTAAAGTCAGGGGGTGCATGTGCAGATTTGTTATATAGATATATTGCATCATGGTGAGGTTTGGACTTCTACTGAATTCATTGCCCAAATACTGAACATGGTACCCAATAGTTGTAACCCTTGTCCCTCCCTTCCCTCTTCAGAGGTCCCCAGCGTCTGTTGTTCTCACACAGAATCTTAATGACAGAAGCTCAGAAGGTGTGGTTGGCTCATGACTCTTACAGACACAGAACAAGCTCTAGTTATCTAGCAAGAAGCTCCTTAACACCAGGGGCAACTTTCCATCAGCCATTGACTCAGGGCCTTGAATCCTGAACTTTTTGTGGAGGCTATGCTTTTCTTTTACATAATCTTTAAAAACACTAAATATAGTATTTTTACCATATTTACTGAATGGTTTAAAACTATGAAATTACTGAATGTTTGAAAACTATGAAAAGCATTCAGTGAGTACCCATTTTGTAAGTCATAAGCTCAGCTGTATAAAATACAACTATTTTCTACAACCCAATTGAATTTCTGACTCTCAACCCTCTTCTGTGAAAATATAATCTAGTCATTTCTAGGGAAGCTGATTTTTCAGACACTTGGTCTCACTTAGGACTGTTTGCCCTTTCTGTTTCTCCCCCAGGGTAAAAAATAAGCCTGAAGCGGAAGGGGCTAACTTGTGCAAATACCCCGTTAGAAAGGGGTATCCTCCTTTGCCTTGCACTGCAAGGGACTGTGCTGGCATCTTCTGCCAGGTAACCAGTCTCCTCTGACCCTCAGGCACATCCTACTGGCAGGTCCTGCTTGTCCCCATCTAATCTACAGTAAGAAAGTCCTTCCTGATCCCCAGATGAGGGGCCCTACTATTACAGCTATGAGACCATTTGTAGACTACAGGCCTTCTCTCAGCTAAGTGCCGCTCCCTTCTTTAAGCATGGGGAAAGCTAGCTGCTGTACACACACAATGAGTAGAGGGCTTCATGAAGCCACATCCAAGCCCATCTGCCTGGCCAACCCCTGTAGTCATGGGTCCTTCACTGCTCTGGTGCCACCTTGCTACTTAGGGGGCTTCTCCTTGCAATGTCATGTCTTCCTGTGCTACCTCTCCTCTGGGGCCTCCCACCACCACCCTACCCAAGTGAGCTTGTGTCTCCTTTGCTCTGGGAGTCCCTTACTGGTCTGAAGGATCCCAAGCAACCGGAGGGTTCAGGAAGAAAGAAAAAGTGAGAGGATCATAAATCCTCTCGGATCATTTTTGTATTGTGTGTGGAACATTTTTTGACACCTTTGTTCTTGGATCTTCCATTGGTGACAGTTTTCTGTTTTATTTTCTTTATTTTTCTTTTCCATAGACACCTGTCCTGTGACCATTGGTGACAATTTCTAAAGCAAGAGGTTTTTAGCTGTTAGGCATTTAGCTGATGCTAGATAAGCAAGACACATAGTAAAGAGCATTAATATCTCACCTATCATTCTGCCACATAGAAACAGGAGCACAAAAGCCATCCACAGTCTCATCACCCAGAGATAAACAGCAATAGTGTTTTGGTACACTGGCATCTTGTCTTTTTTATGCAGAATATGATTTTAATATAATTTAGATCATATTGCATATACAACTTTTACATTTTTTTTTTTGAGTTGGAATATCACTCTGTTGCCCAGGCTGGAGTGCAGTGGCACACTCGTGGCCAGCTCGGCATCAGCCTGCTGGGCTCTGGAGATCCTTCCGCTTCAGCCTTCCAAATAGCTGGAACTACAGGCATGTACTACCATGCCTGACTAAATTTTTTTATTTATTATAGAAACGAGGTCTCACCAAGTTGCCCAGGATGGTCTCGAACCTACAGGCTCAGACAATCCACTCGCCTCGTCCTCCCAAAATGCTGGGATTATAGGCTGTGCCACCGCGTTTGGCCTACATATTTTTAACTTTATAACTTTATTTTCCTGTATCAGCAAATAAACTTAAAAATATGCTTACAATGGCTATTACCTATTATTCGATTCTGTGTATCATGATTTATTTAACCACTCTCTTATTGTTGGGCATTTAGTTTGTTCTCAAATAATCACAATCATATAAAAAGCCACAACAAACTTTATTTAGGAATCTTTGGCTTTCTGGTTTGTTTGTTTGCTTGTTTGTTTGTTTGTATGAGATGGGGCCTTGCTCTGTTGCCCAGGCTGGAGTGCAGTGGTGCCATCATAGCTCACTGTAGTCTTGAACTCCTGGGCTCAAGCAATTCTCCCACCTTAGCCTCCCGAGTAGCTGAGTTTATAGGTGTGTACCACCAGGCCCAGCTGATTGATTTGGACATTTTGAAAGTTCTTAATTTTATGATCAAATTGCCTATTTGACTACCCCAAGTTATATCTCTTCCATTTAACTGCTGTGTTTTGCTAACTCAGTTGTGTTCTCTTTTCTCCTGCTACTGCATCCATGCTAAATTTTGTGGGAACTTAGATATGTACAAGTTATCAGAACTTTTAAAAGTGAAATTTATGAATTTTTTGTTTGTTTGTTTTGTTTTGTTTTTGTTTTGTTTTGTTTTAGTTGGAGTCTCACTCTGTCACCCAGACTAGAGTGCAGTGGCCGCTCCCGGCCACTGCAGCCTCGACCTGCTGGGCTCCAG
>CAUYQG010103210.1:0-16516 GCA_963574415.1 Tarsius wallacei
CTATACAGCTATGCTCATGCAACAAAAGTAGAATACACATTCTTTACAATTACATATGAAACATTTCCCAGAACAGACAATATGTTGAACCAAAATAACAAACAAATAAACAAAAAAACTCAGTAGATTTAAGAGGAATAAAATCATATAAAGTATGTTGTCCAGCCACAATGGAATGAAACCAGAAATAAGTAAAATTGAAAATTCACAAATATGTAGAAAAGTAAACAACACATTTTTTTTTTTAAGAGGTTGTGGTTATGTTTATGTCCTTGTTTACGGTAATATATTCACAGGTGTGTACTTTAAACTCATCAAGATACATATATTAAATATGTACAAGTTCTTGTAGGTTAATCATACCTCAATTAAAAAAAAAGAATCAGTGATTTCTGTTTTAATATCCCAAAACTTTATATATGGTTCACTGCCAGTTATTCTGTACCTGTTCTGTTCCTGCCTTTGTTTTACCACTGTGTATGTTTTACCACTTATGTTTAAACTTCACTGTCTCTTTGAAGCTCTGCCTTCCACCAAGATACCCTACCCCCTAGCAGAGTAAGGTGCTGTACTCTGTATCCTTTTAAAATTCTGTATCATTCTTTTGGGATTTATCACACTATTATAATTATTTGTTTGCTTGTCTTTTCTCTGCCACTTAACAGGGAAAATTTCAAGAGGAGGTTTTGATTTGCTCATCTTTTTGTCTCCAGCACCTTGCACATTTGAGGCATTTTAATGAATGATTATTGAATTAATAAAAGGGTGAAAACGTCACATAGTGTTTGTTCTGTTTCAAATCAAGAGTCCTTTGTAATTGGCTGAGTACTTACCTTGTAAACAACACATTCTTAATTAATTGGTCAAAAAAGAAATTACAAGTCAAATTAGAAATACTTTGGTGCAAATGAACATGAAATCACAACATGCCAAAATCTAAAAGATAAAGCAAAAGCAGTGCTCAGAGCGAAAGTTATAGCTGTAAATGCCTACATTAAACAAGAATAAAGATCGCAAATCAGTAACCTAACTTTACACATTGAATAACTAAAAAATAAGCAGAAGCTAAACTCAAAGCTGGCAGAGGGCAGAAAATAACTAAGATTAGAGCAGTGATATATGAGACAGAGAAAAGATAAACAGTGGAGGGAATTAACAAAACCAAAACTTTGTTCCCTTAAAAAATAAACAAAAGTTACAAACATTTAGCTAGAATGACCCAGAAACAAAAATAGAACACTCAAATTACTAAAATCGAAAATAAAAGTGAGGACATTGCTGCAGACTTTACAGAAATAAGTATAATTTTTTTTTTCCAAGCTGGCTCACATCTTGGAGCATCACATGCCAATTCTCCCTAGAAAGAAGATTGAAGTTGCAAGTGCCCAAATTTCAAGCAGAAAATGGAGAAAGAGGAAACTAGAACCACTGGGGAGTCCACTTAAGGCTGGAGTGCACAGAAAAGGGGAAAGCAGCAAGAGTCTGGCTGAGACTGACATCTGAAGAGCTTGAAGCCAACCAGAAAGGGTACATAGGAGTGTTTTCCTGCTCCCTTGTCCTCTGACAACCTGCTGACGGGCGCAACAGTTGGGGAACTCCTCTGCCCCTGCAACAAAGGGCAGCACTGACAGTGGCAGTTGGAGACCTTCTTACAAACAGAGAACCAGGAGGCCAGCTCTGCAGCCCTTCTGCACCATCCCTAGGCCCAGGCACAGATGGCAGGAGGCCATACTGGTTGCCCATCTCAGGGCTACTGCCTTGACAAATGACCATCTGCCCACAAACATCTGCATCACCAGATCACCTGTATACTTCCCCCACAACCCACTCTGACTCTGGCAAGCACATGGGTCTGGAAGGCCCCCAAGGATCCCTAGTGAGTTCTTTAGAGTCTTAGTCCCCAATATAGATTTATTTCCCTTATGGGAGTAGGGAGCAAAGCCCACCAAAGTCCCCTTCAGGACAAAGGAAACAAGGGTGCAGCACCAGCTGTTGTTGGAGGCGGCACCAAAACCTGGGAATAGACTCAAAGGGCCATCTTTCACACCCACTCCACTTTCCAGTGCACAGTTACAAATGTGGTGGCCGCTTTTCCTGTCAGACTCTGAGAAGTTGCACTGTAAGAAGCTGATTCTTGTGCTTCCCCAACAGCCCTATCCCTTCCAAACACAAGCTTGCACAAGGAAGGACTTTTAAAAATGGTTTTCCCAGTGCCCCCACCTCCACTGAGGGCCAGTGTGCAAAAAGTGAAGAGCCAACCTGCCAGCTCTTACTCATAAACAGCATCTACTGAACTGCAGCCTGAACTATACCACCAAACAAAAATATACCACTACAATAAGCATCCTCTGAGATAGTCACCACACAAACCTATTTGCAACCAAGGAAACTACAAAACAGTGGTCCTCTGGAAGCACCCAGAAATGAAGCCAATTGACCACACACGTCAATATGACACTACAGTCATACCCACGGGGGGCGGGGAAGCCCCATGCCAAAGATAGTATATTCAAAAAGAGAAGTGTCTACCCCCTCAGGTGAGAAATAACCAGCACTGGAACTCCAAGAATTAAAAAAAAATAACAAAAAACAGTGTTTCATCACATCCAAAAATCATACCAGTTCCCTTGCAATGAATCCTAACCAGAATGAAATGTATAAATGGCAGATAAGAATTTAGAATATAGATGGCAAAGAAATGTAACAAAATCTAAGAGAAAGTTGAAATCCAAACAAAGAAGCCAGGAAAACAGTCTGAGATTTGAAAGATGACATGTCCATACTGAGAAAAAACCAAACTGAATTCTGAATTGAAGAATTTACTTCAGTAATTTCAAAATACAGTTACAAACCCTAACGGATTAGGCCAAACAGAAGAAATAATTTCAGAGCTTGAAGATCCATCATTTGAATCAACTTAGTCAGACAAAAATAAAAAAATTTTGTAAAAATGAACAAAGTCTACTTTTCTGGGGAGCATGAAGAGAAAAAAAAGAACAAAGCATTAAAGAAGAAATATAGGATTTCTGCAAAGTGACCAAACTCATGGCTTACTGGCATTCCTGAGAGAAGAGAATGGAAGCAACATGAAAAATGTATTTGAGGACGTAATTCAGAAAAACTTCCCCAGTCTCACTAGAGAGATAAAGAAAGATTTAGAAAACGCCTGTTAGATATTATACAAGACAACCATTCCCAAGGCACATAGTCATCGGACTATCCAAGGTCAACATGAGAGAAAAAATCTTGACGGCAGCTAGAGAAAAGGGCCATACTTCCTATAAAGAGAGACCCACCAGACTAACAGTGGACCTCTTAGCAGAAACCTTAGAAGTCAGAAGAGATAGGGGGGCTCATTTTTAGCATATTGAAGAAAGAAACGCCAGCCAAGAATTTCTTACCCTGCCAAACTAAGCTTACTAAATGAAGGAGAAATATATAAAGTCTTTCCCAGACAAGCACGGCTAAAACAATCTTTCACCACCAGACCAGCCCTACAAGAGATGCTTAAGGAAATTCTAAACATGGAAATAAAGGGTAATACTTCCTATTACAAAAACACACATAGGCATAACCCATAGACCCTATAAATCAACCACACAACCAAGACTACAAAGCAACTAGCTAACAACATTATGACAGAAACAAAACTCTACATATCCATAATAAACCTTGAATATCAACAGCTTACATTCTCCATTTAAAAGACATGGAGTGGCAAATTGGCAAAAAAATAAAAAGACAGAGTGGCGAATTAAAAAACAAGGACCATCCTTCTGCTGTCTGCAAGAAACCCATATCACATCTAATGGAACCCATAGGATCAAGGTAAAAGGATGGAGAAAGATCTACCACACAAATGGGAAACAAAAAACAGAGTTCACTATTCTTGTATCAGATAAAACAGACTGTAAACCAGCAACAGTAAAAAAAAAAAAAAAAAGACAATGAAGGCCATTACATAATAATAAAGGATTCAGTTCAACAAGAAGACTAAACTATCCTAAATACGTATGCACCCAACATGGGAGCACCTGGGTTTATAAAACAATTACTAGTAGACCTAAGAGAAGACTTAGACAGCCACACAATAAGAGCTGGGAGGGGGGGGCTTTAACACCCCAATAAAAGCCTTAGACAGATCATTAAGGCAGAAAAGTAACAAAGAAATCATGGACTTAAATTGACTCTTGATTAATTGACCTAAATACTCTAAGATCAATCATATGACTAAACATAAATTAAGTTTTAATAAATTCCAAAAAAACTGAAATCATAGCAAACATCTTTGACCACACCAGAATAAAAATAGAAATCAACACCAAAAGGAACACTCACATGGAAACAAAACAACTTGCTCCTGAACAATTTTGGAGTAAACAGTGAAATCAAGAGATAGATTTTTTTAAAAATTATTTGTAACAAAGGAAAATAGAGACACAACATACGAAAATCCTTGTGATCCTGCAAAATCAGTGCTAAGAGGGAAATTTATCACACGATATGTCCACCGCAAGAAAAGATAAAGATCTCAAATAAACAATCTAATGTCACACCTAAGGGAACTAGAAAAGAAGAACAAACTAAACCTAAAGGTAGAAGAATAAAACGAATCACCAAAATGAGAACAGAATTAAACAAAGTTGAGACCCAACAAAAAAAAAAAAAAAAAGAAAAAAAACTATACAAAGCATCAGTGAATTGAAAAGGTAGTTCTTTGAGAGGATAAATAAGACATACATACTCCTGGCCACATTAACAAAAAAAAAAGAGAGCGAGAGAAAAGAAAAACTAAATAAATGCAATCAGAAAACTGTGACATTACAACCAATCCTAAAAAAATACAAAAGCCCCTCAGAGATTATTAAAAACATCTGTATGCATGTGAATTAGAAAATCTAGGGGAAGTGGATACATTACTGGAAATGCCCCCCCCCCAAGATTTAAACAGAAGCAAACTGAAACCCTGAACAGACCAATAATGAGCTTCAAAATTGAATCAGTAATAAAAGAACTTCCTCCCCAAAAAAGTCCTGAACTAGAAAGATTCATAGCTGAATTCTACCAAACATACAAGGAAGAGCTAGTACCAATCCTACTGAAATTACTCCAAACGATTGAGGAGGCTGAACTTCTCCCTAACTCATTCTACAAAGCCAATATCATCATGATATCAAAATCTGGCAAAGACACAACAACAAAAAAAAACTACAGGTTGATATCCCTGATGAACCTAGATGCAAAAATCCTCAATAAAATACTAGCAAACTGCATCCAGTAACACATCAAAAAGATTATTTACCATGATCAAGTGGGCTTTATTTGTGGTATTCAAGGTTGGTTCAACATGCACAAATTAATAAACATACTTCACCACATAAACAGAAATAAAAGCAAGAGCCACATCATCATCTCAACAGATGAATAAAATGCTTCAATAAAATCCAACATCCTTTCATGATAAAAATCCTCAACCACCTCAGCATCAAAGGAACATACCTCAAAATAATAAGAGCCATATATGATAAAACCACAGCTAGCATCATACTGAATGGACAAAAGTTGGAAGCATTCCCTCTAAGAACTGGAACAAGACAAGGATGTCTACTCTCATCATTCCTATTTAACAGTCCTGAAAGTCCTAACCAGAACAGCCAGGCAAGAGAAATAAATAAAAGGTATCCAAATAGGAAACAAGAAAGCTGAATTATCCCTCTTTGCAGATGATATGATTCTATACCTAGAAAATAGTGAAGATTTCACCAGATGATTCCATGAGCTCAGAAGCAACTTCAGTAAAGTCTAGAAATACAAAATTAATGTTAAAAAATCAGTAGTATTTCTATACACTAGCATCTTTCAAACTGAGAACCAAATCACGAACACATTCCCACCCACAATAGACAAACATACACACACAAAATACCAGGGAATACATCTAACAGAGGAAGTGAAAGATCTCTACAATGAGAACTACAAAACAGTGCTTAAAGAAATCAAAGATAACACAAACAAATGGGAAAACATTCCATGCTCATGGATTGGAAGGTTCAATATCATTAAAACATCTATACTACCCAAAGCAATCTATAGATTCAATGCAATCTCCAGCAAATTACCAAAATCATTTTTCATAGATCTAGAAGAAAACAATACCTAAATTTGTATAGCCAAAGCAACCCTAAGCAGGAACAAAGCCAAAGGCATCATATTACAGGACTTCAAACTTTACTACAAGAATACAGCAACCAAACAGCATGGTACTAGTATAAAAATAGGTACATGAACCAAAAATAAAGCTGCTGACCTACAACCAACTTATCTTTGCCAAAGCTGAAAAAAATAAACATTAGGGAAAGGACATCCTATTCAATAAATGGTGTTGGGAAAACTGGCAGAAGAATGAAACTGGACCCCTTCCTCTCATCATGTACAGAAATTAACTTAAGATTGATTAAAGACTTAAGACCTTAAACTATAAAAATCCTAGAAGAAATCCTAGGACACACTCTTCTGGACATCAGCCTAGACAAATTTTTTTATCAAGTCCTCAAACACAAATGCAGTAAAAAGCCAAAATTGACAGGTGGTACCTAATTAAACTAAAGAGCTTCTGCACAGCAAAATAAACTATCAACAGAGTAAACAGACATCCTATAAAATGGGAGAAAATATTTGCAAACTATGCATCGAACAAAGCCCTATTATCCAGATTCTATGAAATGCATTTAAATGAATCAACAGGAAACAAAATCACATTAAGGCAAAGAACACGAACAGACATTTCTCAAAAGAAGACACACAAGCGGCCAATAAACATATGAAAAAGTGCCCATCACTAATTATCAGAGAAATGCAAATCAAAACTACAATGAGATACCATCTAAGACCAGTCAGAATAGTTATGATTTAAAAGTAAAAAACCAACAGGTATGTTGATGAGGCTGCAGATAAAAGGGAATGCATACACTGTTGGTAGGAATGTAAGCTAGTTGAGGCCCTATGGAAAGGAGTTTGGAGAGTTCTCAAAGAACAAAAAATACATCTGCCATTCAACTCAGCAATCCCACTATCTGGTATACACCAAAAAACGCATAAATTGTTTTATCAAAAAGACACCTGCCCTTGTATGTTTATCACAGTACTATTCACAATAGCAAAGACATAGAACCAACCAAGATACCAAACAATGGTATGTATACACCATGAAATACTTCATAGCCACAAAAATAATGAAATTATGCCTTTTACAGCAATGTGGGTGCAGCCAGAGGGCATTATTCTAAGAGAATTAATGCCAAAACAGAAAACCAAATATAGCATGTTCTCATTTGTAAGAGGGAGCTAAACACTGGGTACACACAGACATAAAGTTGAGAACAATGGACACTGGGTACTCCTAAAGTGGGAGGGAGAGAGAATGATGAGTTGAAAAACTATCGATTGGGTACTATGTTCACACTTTGGTGATGGGTTCGGTGAAAGCCCAAACCTCATCATCATGCAATATACCCATGTAATAAATCTGCACGTGTACCCCCAAACTTAAAATGTTTAAAAAGTATTACAAAGAATATCATGAATTGTATGCCAACAAATCAGATAACCCAAATGAAATGGATAAATTCCTAGAAACATACAAACTACCAAAACTGACTTAAGAAAAAATGGAAAATATGAATAAACCTACAATTAAAGATATTACATCAGGTCTGGGAATGGTGACTTAAGCTTGTAATCCCTGCACTATGAGCGGCCAAGGCAAGAGGATTGCCTGAGCCTAGGAGTTCGAGACCAGCCTGGGCAACATAGTGAGACCTTATCTCTATAAAAAATAATAATAATAATTTTTTAAAAAGAAAAATTAAGAGATTAAATTAGTAATTACAAACCTACTAAGGTCCAGATGGCTTCACTGGTGAATTCTATCAAACATTTAAAGAATAATTAACACCGACCCTTCTCAAAGTCTTCCAAGAAAAGGGCATGTTTTCTTACTCATTCTGCATGACCAGTATTACCTTTATACCAAAGGCAGATAAAGGTATCACAAGAAAACTATTGTCCAGTATCTCTTATAAATATAGATTCATTAATATTCAACAACATTCTAGCAAATTAAATCCAGTAGACAGTATAAGAAGACTATTCACCAATATCAACTATGATATATCTTTGGAATGAAAAGGTGGCTCAACATACAAAAATTAATCAATAAAATTAATTAAAATTCATCAATACACCACAGCAAATTTGTTGTTGCATGGACTAGGGTGAATGCATAATAGGGCGTGACAACTTTACGGGTATGAGATTTCCTTTTGGGTGACAAAAATGACTTGGAACTACATAGAGATAATGGTTGCACAATATTGAAAGCACTAAATGCCACTGCATTGTACACTTTAAAACAGTTCTATGTTGTGAGAATTTTACCTCAATCAAAAAAAAAAAAAAAATACAGCTGGCCCCAAATGCATCTGATAAGAGATTCTGGACCAACAGCACTTCACAGTTATTTTTTTTAAAGCTTTATTGAGATATAATTCACATCCATACAACTCACCCATTTAAAGTGTACTATTCAATGATTTTGAATACATTCAATTATTTTTTAAAGTGTAATAAAACATATACAGTAAGACCTTATTTCATGCTGCTGATAGGTTCTTGGAAATTGACTTTAACTAAAACAACATATAAGGAAACCGATTTTGCCATTGGTTAATTGATATAAACAAGAGTTAAATTTTTATAGCATATTTCTGGTCACAAAAACATCATTAAACTTCGAAATAAAGACCCAAAACACTTCTGATACTAAACAAATAAATGTGAGCTGTATGTACACTTAAGAAAGACTAATATAGACAAGTATGATAATTATTTAACCAATTATTCCAGTTCAGGATTGCGGGTGGCTGGAGTCTATCCCAGTAACTCACAGTACAAGGGGGCAACCAATCCCAGACAGGACCCTATTCCATTGCAGGGCACACTCAGACACACATCCATTCTGGGACAATTTAGACACATCAATTAACCTAATGTGTACACCTCTAAGACATGGGAGGAAATGAGTACCAGGAGAAAACCTATGCACATGTGAAGAGAACGTACAAAGTCCACATAGACAATGATCCTAGTCAGGAATTGATTTTTTCCTCATTATTATAACAAAATGATGTTGAACAAAGTTATAGTATTCAAAGACCTACTGTATAACATACATTTTGCCATTTCAGCCATTTTTAAATATACAATACAGTGGTATTAATTACATTTACAATGTTATGCAACCATCACTATTTCCAAAACATTTTCGTTACTCCAAACAGAAATTCTGTGACCATTAAGCAATAACAAACCATTCAACCTCCTCCAGCCTCAGAGAATCACTGATCTACTTTGTCTCTATGAATTTGCCTTTTCTATATATTTCATATAAATGGAGTCATGTAATATGTGTCCTTTTGTATCTGGCTTATTTCACTTAGCATAATGTTCCCAAGGTTCACCTATGTTGTAGCATATATCCAAACTTCATTCCATTTTATAGATAAACAATATTCCATTATATACAGGTCTTCTTGAATGTGGGAAAATTACAGCATAACTTGCAAAACAAAAAAATAGCAATTCACAAAACAACCTTACTGCCATGCAATACTAATTAAGATAGTGTGGTAATGTCATAAGACTAGATGTACAGATCAGTCTAATAGAATTAAGAATCCAAAAATAAACCTTCACACTCATGGTCAATTGATTTTCAGCAAGGGTTCCAAAAGAATCAATAGTGAGAAATAATCTTTTCAATAGATAGTAATGGGACAACTGGATGCCTACATGCTATAGAATAAAGTTGGACTTCTACTTCATACCACCTAAAAAAATTAACTCAAAATCAATCAAAGTCCTAAATGTAAGAACTACAACTATAAAACTTTAGAAGGAACATGGGGTTAAATCTGTGACCTTGGATTTAATGAAGCAACAAAGGAAAAAATAAATTTGATTTCATCAAAGTTAAAAGTTGTGTGCTTCAAAGGACAACATCAAGAAAGTTAAGACAATTTACTGAATGAAATAAAATACTTGCAAGTTATATATTTGAATAGGAACTTTTATCTAGAATATATTAAAGACTCATGGGAAAGTGCTCAACCTTACTAGTCATGAGGGAAATGCAAGTTAAAATCAAGAGATACCACTTTATTCTCATTAGGATGGCTAAACTAAAAAGGCAGAAATGAACAAGTGTTGAAAAAGGAGGTGGAGAAAGTGAAATTCTCATACAATACTGATGGGAATACAAAATGATACAGGCTGCTATGAAAAATTGTTTGATGGTTCCTCAAAAAGTTAAACATACATTTTCCATTTAACCCAGCAATTCCAGTCTTAGGTACCTATCTAAGAGAAATAAAAACATGTCCACATAAAAACTTGTACAAAATTTACTTAGCAGCATTAATCATAATAGCCAAAAAGAAGGAAATGATACAAATGAACATCAACTGATGAATGGACAAAATATTGTATATTCATATTATAGAATATTATTCAATCCTAAAAAAGAAATGAAGGACTGATACATGTTACAACATGCATGAAACTTGTAAAAAAAAAAGTGAAAGAAGCCAGTCATAAAATGCTGCATGTTTTATGATTCCATTTATATGAAATGCCCAGAATAGGCAAATCTATAGCGGTAGAAAATAGATTAGTGGCTGTCTAGGCCTATAGGATATGAGGGTTGGGAAGTGATAATTAAAAGGAATTTTTTTTAGGTTGATGACAATGTTCTAAAGTTGATTGTGGCGATGTTTACATAATTCTGTAAATATACTAAATACTATTGAATTGTACACTTTAGATGGGTGAATTGTATGTTATGTGTATTGACAAGGACTCATTCTTCTTGACCAAATTCAATCAGGATTGTTTGGACCCTCTTTTGACAAGTTTTTATCCTTGGCTCCATCCTTGGCTTGCCAATACTAATTGTAGCAAGGATTGTGCTAAACCGTTTTAGCAGGAATCCCCCCACCTTTGATATTCAATCAAAGTTGTAAGATCAATGTCAACTTTACAGGAATTTTCACATCATGTCATCATACTTGTCTAGTGACTTTTATTTAGTTCACTACATGTTACACTTTTTTTCATAATGGTTCTATCTTCCATGCTGAACTATTAACAAATTAAGATTATAAACTGCATTTTTTAAAGCCTTGTTCCTCCCCAAGTAATAGAGCAAGGTTTTGCATTTTGGAAACTTTCAATTTCTAGATAACCACCCTGAGGAAATATCTGTAATTACCAATGGACAAAATTGTATTTACAAAAATGTTACATAGCGAAAACTTACAAAACTAAACCTGAAACAATACAACATCAATTAGACAATTAGTCAAATAAATTATGATATATTAAATTGACAGAATTCAATACAATGATTAATAATAATGATGGTGCCTACTCATAAAAAGGAAAAGGCCTGTAATCTGTATTTTTGAAAGAGACAGGCAAGTAACAAAAGCTAAGTATATTGTAATCTCATTCCATTAAATCATATATTAATGCAAGAAAAACAGGAAATATATCATTTAAAACAATGATTACTTCTGAATGATGAAACTATATGTAATTAAAATCTGATTCCTTCTAATCGCAAGTTAATTTTTTTTCATTAAGTCTGGAATAGTTTCATCATAAAAACAAACCATAAAACTATTTTCATTTTGTGAAAGACAAGCAAATAACCAGAGATAGATAGAGCATCCTAAATAGTAAGAAAATTGTGAGCAAATAGGCTCTAAACACGTCTTTGACATGAATAGGGACTATTAAAAAATTAATGTGACTAAAGCAAATAATACAAGTTTTTACATTTAGAAAAAGTTTGCTGTAGATAGGGCCTTGCTATATTCCCCAGGCTGGTCTCGAATTCCTGGCCTGAAACAATTCTCCTGCCTCAGCCTCCAAAAGTACTGGGGTTACATACAGGTGTGAGCTACTGCACCCAGTCACAATAAAGTTTTAAATTAAGACATGGGCTGGGTGTAGTGGTTCATACCTGTAATCCCAGCACGTAGGGAAGCTGGGGAGAGAGTATCGCTTCAGATCAGGAGTTTGAGACCAGCCTGGGCAATATAGCAAAACCCTGTTTCTACAGAAAACTTTTAAAAAATTAGCCAGCCTTGGTGGCATGTGCCTATAGTCCCAGCTAGTTGGGAGGCTGAGGCAGAAGGATTACCTGAGCCCAAGAGGTCAAGGCTGTGGTGAGTTATGGTCATGCCACTACACTCCAGTTGGGGTGACAGAGTAAGACCTCAATTTAAAAACAAAACAGCAACAACAAAACTTTAACTTTTAAAAAACTCTGAAGTTGAGCACGTGGCTCACCCCTGTAATCACAGCACTTTGGGAGACTGAGGCAGGAGGATTGCCTGAGCCCTAGCGTTCGAGACCAGCCTGGGCAACTTAGTGAGACCATCTCTACAATAAATAAAAAAAATTACCTAGGCATGGTGGTGTGTGCCTGTGGTTCCAGCTACTTGGAAGTCTGAGGTGGAAGGATCACCTGAGCCTAGCAGGTCAAGGCTGTGGTGGCCATGAGTGTGTCACCGCACTCCAGCCTGGGTGACAAAGTGAGATTCCAACTCAAAAACAAAAACAAAGAAAACTCTGATACATTGAGACAACTTTGCTATTAATACCCTTCTGATAAATTCAGAGAAGTGGAATTTCTGAATTAAGTAAGATAGCATTGGAAAAGTAGAAATGATGATGTCTGTAACACAGTCATAACTTAAAAAAATACAGGTTCTCCCTCCCCTTCTTCAATTAACTACCAATTTAAAGAACTTTTTTTGGATAGACTCTTCACAAAATAACTTATAAATATTTTTCATTAAAATGGTTTTAATTATGAGTCACAATTTCTTGAATGTTTTTGTGTATCACAGCTAAATGCTATTCAATTATAAGCAGTTTTATTGTTGTAACAAATTTTCTGAAAATAACATGTATTACTGGTAAAAAAAAAATTATATTACATGAATATAGCATGATTTCCTTAACGATTTTCCCACTGTTGTTTTCAGATATCATCATCTTAAAGGTCATTCCCAGTCTGTGTTTTTAGACTTGTACTTTTCCTTTTAAAAATTATTGTTGGAAAATAACAGGTAATTTCAAGTGTAACAGAGAGAAAACTCCTGAAAAATCAGACCTCGGAGGAGCCCAAACAATGGAAGTAACCAATGACTGGCCCCAGAATACAACAGAGATTAGGGAATGGATGGAAAGAGTGAATAAGACTCAAGAAGGACAAGATGCAACACTGAAAGAACTTGTAACAGAGATTTTAGCAATAAAATTTTCATACAGGAAATAAATAACAAGATGACAAGATAGAATGCAGAATTAATCTAGCTGAAGAAAGAATCTCAGAACTTGAAGACCAGAACATGGGATTACCTGATCTGTAAAAAACATAGAAAGAAAACTCAGAAAGAAAGAGTAAAGCCTACAAGAGATGTGCATTTATATCAAGAGACCAAACCTATGCCTGATTGGTATCCCAGGAGAAGAAACAGAAATGGAGAGCACCTTAGAGCAAGTATTCCAGGAGGTAATCCAAGAAAATTTTCCCCATCTCTCCAGAGATGTGGCCAGGCAAGCACAAGAGATACAGAGAACCCCGCAAAACATCAAATGAGAAGACCAACCCCTAGACACATAGTAATTCACCTACACAAAGTAGGCACAAAAGAAAAAATCCTAAAGGCAGAGAGAGAAAGATCAGACTACCTAATGAGGAAAACCAATCAGAATAGCAGCAGACCTATCAGCAGAAACACTACAAGCCAGAAGGGACTGGAGCCTTATATTCGAAGTCCTCAAAGATAAACAATTTCAATCAAGAATTTCCTATCCAGCCAAGCTCAGCTTCATCAGCGATGGAGAATTAAAATCCTTCCCAGACATCCAATCCCTAAGAGATTATGCAGCTTCCAGACCAGCTCTACAGCAGAACTTAAAAAAGTATTAAGTATAGAAGAAAGAAAAAAAAAAGAATGACCTCACACTTCCCAAGAAAACAGCAGAGCACAAAATCAACAGAGAATACAGTGCAACAACAAACTTGAAAACAAATGCATACATCAACCCCAAAGCCAAAAGAAAATAAGCAAAGAAAAAGCTTTATAAGAGCCTCATGACAGGGATAAACAATCACATTTCAATAAGCAGCCTGAATGTGAATGGACTAAATGTACCACTGAAAAGACACAAAGTGGCAAATTGGAAAAGAAATCATGACCCAATTATTTGCTGCATCCAGGAAACTCATCTCACTACAAGGGATGCACACGGACTCAAAGTTAAAGGATGGAAACGAATTTCCAGGCAACTGGATCAAAAAAGAAGGCAGGAGTAGCAATCTTACTATCAGACAAAACAACCTTTAAGTTATCAAAAATTTTAAAAAATACAAAAGGATGCTACATAATGACAAAAAGTTAAATCCATCAACAAGAAAATCCATCCTAAACATATATGCACCCAAACAGGAGCACCAGCATTTATAAGGGAACTACTAAGTAAGCTAAAAAAAAGATATTGACTCTAACACTATTACAGCAGGGGACTTGAATACCTCACTAACAGCCCTAGATAGATCATCAAGGCAAAAAATCAACAAGGAGATCCAGAACCTAAACTTGACACTTGAACAAATGGACTTAATAGATACCTACAGATTATTCCACCCAACAACCACAGAATATACATTCTACTCACTACCACGTTAAACATACTCCAAGATTGATCACATTCTTGGCCATAAATCAAGCATAAGCAAATTCCATAAGGTTGAAATCTTGCCATGTACCTTCTCAGACCACAATGGAATAAAAATAAATATCAACACCAACAAAATTCCCCCAAAGCCCACAAAAACATGGACACTAAATAGCATGATGCTGAACAACTACTGGTTCAACACACTGAAATCAAAGCAGAAATTAAAAGATTCCTGGAAACAAATGAAAATGAAGAAATATCTTACCAAAACCTCTTGGATGAAATCAGTTTTAATCGGGGAATTTATATCTCTACAAGCACACATCAAGAAAATGAAAAGATCATAAGTTGAGAGCCTAACAGATCACCTAAGGGAGCTAGAAAGAGAAGACCTCCAAAAGCCTAACTTTAGCAGAAGAATCCAAATCGCCAAAATAAGAGTCTAAAAACAGGACATAGAAGACAAAAATATCATAGAAAACATCAACAAAATAAAAAGCTGGTTCTTTGAAAGATTTAACAAGATTGATGAACCCCTAGCCAGAATGACCAAGAAAAAGAGAGAAAATGCCCATATAAATGAAATCAGAAATACAAAAGATCAAATCACAACTGTAGAAATACAAAAGAAATACAAAAAATTATCAGAGATTAGTATATGGAACAAACTTGATAACCTAAATGAAATGGAGGACTTTTTGACATCACACAACCTCCCCAGGTTGAAACAAGAAGACATTGAGACACTAAATGGACCAACAACAACCCAGGAAATTGACTCCATCACAAGAAAACTACCTACAAAAAAAAAAGCCCTGGACCGAATGGCTTTTCAGCAGAATTTTACAAAAGGTACACAGAGAAGCTGATACCAATCCTACTGAAAGTATTCCAGGCAATTGAGAAAGATGGAAATCTCTCCAAATCATTTTACGAAGCTAACATCACACTGATACCCAAACCAGGTAAAGATCCAACAAAAAAGAGAACTACAGGCCAATATGCCTTATGAACACAGAATGCAAAAATTCCCAACAAGATTCTAGTAAATCAGATCCAACAACACATCTCAAAAATCATCCACCATGACCAAGTAGGCTTCATCCCCAGGATGCAGGACTGGTTCAAAATTCGCAAGAACATAAATGTAATTAAATTCATAAACAGATGTAAAAACAAGAACCACACGATTATATCATTAGATGCAGGAAAAGCTTTTGATAAAATCCAGCATTCCTTCTTGATAAAAACCCTCAAACACCTAGGTGTAGAAGAAACATACCTCAAAATAGTAAGCACCATTTACAATAAACCCACAGCTAACATATTGGTAAATGGACAGAAACTGGAAACATTTCCCCTAAAAACTGGAACAAGACAAGGCCGCCCAATCTCACCCCTCTTTTTCAACATTGTGTTGGAAGTCCAAACTAGGGCAATTAGACAAAAGAAGGAAATCGGGGGTATCCAGACAGGAAAAGAGGAAGTCAAGTTATCCCTCTGTGCTGATGATATGATCCTCTACCTTGAAAATCCAAAAGAATCTGTCAAAAACCGGCTTGCACTGATAAAGGACCTTGGCAAAGTCTCGGCATACAAAATAAATGTGCAAAAGACAGTTGCATTCCTATACACCAACAACAAATAGGCAGAGAACCAAATAAAAAGCACAATCCCATTCACAATAGCCACAAGAAAAATT